>JALJCO010010916.1:0-50000 GCA_023101725.1 Atherinomorus stipes
GTAGGTTTCAGCCATTTGGAAATAAATTGTAAAGTTGGCGTTTTTAACATGGGCATCTATGGGGATTTGCTCAGTCTTGCAGCCAGCCCCTAGTGGATGAAGGGAGAACTACAAAAAATGGCCGCTTCCGGGTGGCGTCATAGTTGGCCACTGGAGGTTGCCGCTCGTCAGAAATGCATATTTTAAAGGTCTAAAAGCTACGTCTTTAAAACCAAAAATATTATAAGCAGCTTCAAGGCAAGTCAGTCTGTAGCAGCAGCAGCTGCACCGTAGTCACTTGACTCTCAAAGGAATGCTGGGATATGAAGTTCTTCCAGAATAATAGGGAATTTTCTACATGCTGGACCAATACTAATGGAACAAGAAAATTTCACAATATTTTGTTTGTAGAAAAATCGATCCAACCCCACCCCCCTCCCCCCAAAAAAATAAACAAACAATATTTTCCGAAGTCACATATTAATGCCAATATCTGCCGATAATATCGGATATCCCTAATATTACAATGTAATCCTCAGTAGAATCAAATAGACTTTGAACTTGGATTGTCGAATAAAGAAAATATAATTTATAAGAATAAGAAAAGAATTATTTATGAACATCACAAAAAAACTCAGCCAGTAAACATTTTATGCCCTAAAGTTGAGTCAACCTTTTTTGTGATGACACTCATTTCGCCACATCCACATTGTCACTGCCCTCTGGCTCCATGTAGAAGAACTAGTCAACCTGATCAGATCAGCTAAAACTTTCAGTGCCTCATTGCACTCAAGGAGCTTATTCCCTGCTGGGAAGCAGCCACAGAATCTGCTCTCTAATAACAGCAGTGGTGACGCAGCATACAGGCCTGATCCCGGACCGGCAAATCAGCGTGACAGCTACTTTAAGCTGCACATCACTGCTTCAGGCCCCCCTCTGTCATCACTTGTGCTGTCCCGTGTCAGTGAGAGGGAGTGTGGCGTGAATTAAGATTCTGTAAGTGCTGTAATGCACAACATGACTGAGCCACCCAGTTTGAGTGAGCGAGAGCCGGGGGGAGATGCTGGAACTGTTGGAATGAATTAATGAGTGTGCAGTAGTAGCAAGAAAAACAGTGTCAGATTTCATGAAACTTTCAAGGCTGTAAATATGAAATTGGGTCACAGCAATGGGCAGTGTATAAACATGACATTATTTCATTATTGAAGCTTTTGAGGAAAAAAAAACCATTTGAAATAGTTCAATTTAATTTTTGATTATTCAATGTTACACACCAACCACAATGTAAGAATTACAGTAAAAAGGTGTAAACTACAGCTGCCAGTTTTTCAGTATTTATCTGTTATTTTTACAGAAAACTGCAATGAACAAATACCAGTTGTGTACTGCTTAAGTTACGGTTACAAAAACAGCACACCATATTAATTGGCCAATTACAATGCCAAGCTGTCAGTTTTTGCTGCAAATTTTATGAATATTTTTTGTATATTTTTTGAATAAAGCAAAAATATTTTTGTACTGTTTTAACTGTTATTATTGCAAGAAAATATCATAAATAAATGATTTGTGTAATGCAAAATCCAAGGTTGCCAAAACTGTGTACCATAATATCCTCTACATCCTAAATGTAAATTTTACGGTTAAAATTTTTTTTACAGTGCAGTATCACAAAATTTTTGAATGGACATGATTTCAGTGGGATTTTTAAGATGATAACTGATTGATCAGCATCAGTTTAAACATGCAGAGCCTTTAATAAACCATCTATAGCACACTTAATTGATCACATTAGACTGAATTAACTTACACAGTCCGTACAAGTTAAAATAAGCTCATGAGAAAGGTTCATCTACATCACAGTAAATGCAGCACTCGTGTCAAATTGTGAAATACATAGTTCTTAAAAAATGAGTACAGATTGTGCAGTTAGGTTTAAAAAATGTACAAAAGTTTCATACTTTCAAGCTCTGATGATAACTCCAGTCCTTTTGTGATGTGGCCAGTGGCAGTTCTACATTGAATTACTCCCTGGGCGAGACACCCTTCGAGCACCCTTCCTCCCACCTCCACGTGCACAAAAAGAACTTGCCATGTTTGATAAAAGAGATGAAACTGATATTTCTCAATGGGCTTTATGCACAACTCCACTACTTCCTGAACTTAAGCCAGCTTCTTTTTGTCCTGTCTTTCATTATTGGACAATTTTATTAATTCAGGTGTGCCTCTTCCACGCTAGAAACACCTGGATTAATCAGGGGCGCCGGCAGCTGCAGGGGGCGCAAATTTGCTGATTCCTGACACAGTGGCATGTGACAATGTGTGTGCTTTTATTATGTGATATATATAAATATACTGTATATATATATATATATATATATATATATATATATATATGTATATATAGAAGTATATAGGTAGATAGATAGATAGATAGATAGATAGATAGATAGATAGATAGATAGATAGATAGATAGATAGATATGTATACATACACACACACACACACACAAACTTTTCAGACCCCTTTAAACTTGTCATACTTTGTTTCATTGCAGCCATTTTCCAAAATCAAAAAAGTTCTTTTTTTTTCCTCATTATTGTACAATCAGCAGCACCCAGTCAAGAATGGTCCAGAGTTGTTCTGAAGCCACTCCTTTGTTATTTTAGCAGGTGCTGAGGGTCATTGTCTTGTTGGAAGATGAACCTGCAGCCCAGTCTGAGGTCCTGAGTACTCTGGAAGAAGTTTTTTTCCAGGATCTCTCTGTACTTGGCCGCATTAATCTTTCCTTCAATTGCAACCAGTCGTCCTGTCTCTGCAGCTGAAAAACACCCCCATAGCATGATGCTGCCCCCATCATGTTTCACTGTTGGGATGGTATTGGGCAGGTGATGAGCAGTGCCTGGTTTTCTCCACACATATTGCTAAGAATTAACTCTAAAAAGTTCAGTCTTGGTCTCATCAGACAAGAGAATCTTATTTCTCACAGTCTGAGAGTCCTTCATGTGTTTTTTAGCAAACTGTATGCATACTTTCAAATGTCTTGCACTGAGGAGAGGCTTCCATCAGTTCATTCTGCCATAACGCCCCAACTGGTGGAGGCTGCAGTGATAGTTGACTTTGTGGAACTTTCTCTCTTCTCCCTACTGCATCTCTGGAGCTCAGCCACAGTGATCTTTGGCTTCTTCTTACCTCTCTCACCAAGGCTCTTCTCCCACGACTGCTCAGTTTGGCTGGACGGCCGGGTCTAGGAAGAGTTCTGGTCGTCCCAAACTTCTTCCATTTAAGGTTTATGGAGGCCACCGTGCTCTTAGGAACCTTTAGTGCTGCAGAAATTCTTTTGTAACCTTGGCCAGATCTGTGCCTCGAGACAATTCTGTCTCTGAGCTCCCTGGACAGTTCCTTCCACCTCATGATTCTCATTTGCTCTGACATGCACTGTGAGCTGTAAGGTCTTATATAGACAGGTGTGCGCCTTTCCTAATCAAGTCCAGTCAGTGTAATTAAACACAGCTGGACTCTAATGAAAGAGTAGAACTGTCTCAAGGAGGATCTGAAGAAATGGACAGCCTGTGAGTTAAATATGAGTGTCACTGCAAAGGGTCTGAATACTTTTGACCATGTGATATTTCAGTTTTTCTTTTTTAATAAGTTTGCAAAAATGTCTACATTTCTGTTTTTTTCTGTCAAGACGAAGTGCTGAGTGTACATTAATAAAAATTAAATAAAATAAAATAAACTTTTTTGATTGTAGCAAATGGCTGCAATAAAGAGTAAAAAGTTTAAAGCAGTCTGAATACTTTTTTTTGGGGGGGATTTACTGGTATGAGCCCCGAGAAGAAATTAGGGCTCTGCATTTCACCCATGTCTGAAGTATCAGAGAGGAGTGGGCTGCTACTTAAAGCGCCCAGGGAGCAGTTGTTTGTGGGGGTTAAGGACCTTATATATATATATACTGTATATATATATGTATGTATACATACATACATACATACATACATAGGTTTATAAACATGTAGTGTCTCTTTTTTTTTCCCCACCGCCCCTGAAAAAATGCCGCCCCGGATGTATGTCTTCTGTTTTGACTTTTGACCAGCACATATTCCTCACGTCAGCTGGATGGTGGCATTAAATCATCTGCCCTTCGGGACAAGATCTTGGAGATACTGATTCAAATTCTTGCATGCATGATTTTTCACAGTCCTGTCAATTTTATAGAACATTGTTATACTATGCAGCCTAATGCTCTTTTGTCACAGGTAAAATCATGTGACACAAAAAAAATTGCCTATAAAACACTCATTTCAAATTGTACATTGATGTAAATAAATGTATCAATCCAAAATCGACCCAAAATCCCAAAATTGGCCAAAAATCTATACCAAACCCAGTTTTAACTTAAAAATGACTTTATTTTGAAAATCCTCTCACACCAACATTTTATGCCTGAGTGGGGACTCTCACGTTGATGGCTTCCCAAATATGTATGTTTATAGTTGTGCAGTCGATAGATATGACGTAGGGAAATTGTACTGTGTATGCACTTTCAAGTAAATAGGAGCTTACAGTTATATCAAGAAATCAATAACCTTGTTTATTACTTGTAATACTGTTGCACGTTGTTTCACATCGATTGGTGAATCCTAAGTCAAAATAAATAACAATTACAATTGTGACTGAATTTGAGATATTGACAAACATTCTAGGTATCATCATACTGTATGTTGCTGTTTTACCATTTTTACCAAGACTGGGCAGGAAAATCTTCAAAGGCATCCCATGTTAATATCTGTCATCCATTTCTTTTCATTTCCTTTTCCTTGTATTTTACTAGTTTCATACTGTATATTGCAACCCACCAAATTGCATCTGCTTTGTGCAGACATTCGTGATGGAAACATGTTTTTAAATTCTAGTCTATTTTGTATGAAGCTGTGGATGTGTCACAGCTCTGGATAAAGATGACTTCATCTTCAGTTGTTGGTATGCTTTCAAAACACATACACGCAGAGAAGATTTTCTGAAGCCAGATTCAATTCATGAGATAATTTTTCACTCAGATACAGATCAGCTGCTGAAGAGGCGTTAGATGTTGCAACTCACTGCTTCTTGGCAGATAGAAGGTGTATCATCATTCTGCAGATGAATGGGCTGTTTTTCCATCAAAAATCAATTCAGAAACTTCTGTTGGATATTTTTAAAGAATTTTTTTATTCAAGTCGTGTTTCTGTTGTTCTAGTTTGAAAATTAAGAAAAGTCTCAGAGATGTTTCATATAAGGCTGCATTACATTCATTTACAAGACGACATTATCCAAAGAGACTTAAAAATAAGGGATGTGCTTGTGGGCAATGTGAAGTTTAGTATCTTGCCCAAGAAAATGTCAACATTGGGAAAAAAAAATGGGAATTGAGCCAGCAACTTTTTCCTAAAAGGAAATAAGTCGCCATCTCTGGTATAGCTCTGCTACTGTAAACCAATAAATGTTGCAGAAGTGATAGCTTCCTACAAAGAAAGGAAGAAAATTTGTAAGCTTGTTTTCTATTGTCTATTCATTCTATTATCTATCTATCTATCTATCTATCTATCTATCTATCTATCTATCTATCTATCTATCTATCTATCTATCTATCTATCTATCTATCTAGTCTTTTCGGTCGCCACAATTCAGTTTTAAATGCCTCAGATCAGCTGGCTCATTTATACTGTATGCAGAAACATCCATGAGGTGCTTTGCATTGCCCATTTATGGTAGAAAGTGGGTGTGTAGGGGGCAGAATATGAACCAAATTCACCTGTGCAAACTTCTCGGATGAGTTTGATTTAGAAAGGGGAAATTGCTTGAATCCGTGCGTACGCACGGTTTAATAAATCTGAATATTTTTTGCCGTATGCAAACTTTTGGTTTTGGGCGTACGTACGCTTTTAGTAAAGATCCTTCGCACAGTTTTATAAATGAGACCCCTGGACTGTTATCAGAGGTGGCCCTGCATCCCTTCTCAGGCCTGGTGTTAGTTAGCCATGTCTAAAAGACATCTAAGGTCTCAAAGATCCAGCAAGTAAAATTTGATGTGATCCTTTGGCAGAAATGTTTTATGCTATTCATGAATATTTTTACATTCATGTGTAATTGACTAGAAATCTTAAAAGAAGCTATGCATTTCCAAAATGCTTTGCTTCTACTGTATGCAGTGTTACACTTATTTAAGTATTAAGAAAGATTGTAAAAGTCAAATCAAACCCTTAGAGAGTTTTTTAAATTGTCCTTTTATCTTATCAATAACGCCTTATAATTTTAGTGTTTTTAAAAATGATTTTGCAACGTGTGAGTTGCTTCAAGCTCAAGCAATGCTAAATGGATTATTAATCTGTGAACATTTCCCAATTAAGATATGATTTTCTACCTCTGAAATTCAGTTTTTTAAAAAAGCAATTAATTCCTTGTGGATCCTGGTTCTCTTTGCTGCTGAATGATTTATCTGAGGTTAGGGGGAGGGTTCAAGTAGACCATATTGAAGCTGTGGAGTGTTATCTTTATCACACCCAACATCAGACCAAATGATCAGAACAATGTGGGCAAACATAATTAATACAAATCCCATTACTTGTGCTCATATTTCTGAAGCTGATGATGATCATTATCAACAGGAAGATGACACATCTTTAATCATATCAGGCTTAAAACATACGGGCATGTTGGATACAATGGACGGGTAATTAAACTAAAAGCTGACAGTGTAACAAACAACTGAGTTTGACCTCCTGCCCACTAGCCGATGGGAAGTAATAACCTTCAAATCCCTGGGGGACTTCTCAGTGAAAATAGATGGAATTGAAAAAAAGCAGACAAATAAAAGCAGCTCCTGCAAGAAGAATGTAAAATACACAGCAACAGTCTTGAGACACCAAATCTGATCTTTATTCTACACAAGTAACCCATATTTCAACTTTAGAAAGACCCAGTTCTTCCCATCATTTCAATCCTTAAATGACAAGATCATTAAAAGTAGTTTTTCACTTCAAGGAAAAAACAAATAAATTTACATGGAAGTAAAGACGCAGGCAAAAACAAAGTCAATGGTCGGCTCTTTGGTTAATTATACCACCTCTGATTCTGCTTTCAAGATGATCGAATGCAGCTCTTGGTGCTTGTTGCAGTCGCCAAATCTAACTCTGGCTTAAAAATATATGAAATCCCAGAGAGATACTGCAGTTCAAAGCACGTTTAATTACAGAAAGTCCAGAACCAAACAGTAAGGATGGAGGCAGTTCTGGCCAAAATAAACAATCACACACTGAGATGTCAGACTTCTCCTTGAAACTAAAGCCAATAAACTAAACTAATGAAACTAAAAGAGAAAACAGGACTGCTGGTGACCCAGAGTCAATGAATAATTCATAAAACAAAACTGTCAAAAGCAAGACAGAACTATGGTTGCTGCTCATGGAGGAGAAATGACCAGTTCATCCTATTTGATTCTATACTGGGCCATTTGATCTTTATCAGCCAATCAGCAGTAAAGAGAAGAGAAAGAAATACAGAAAATATATAATAATAATGATAATAATACATTTTATTTAAAAAGCGCCTTTCAAGTCACTCAAGGCTACAATAACAGAAGACCACAGAACAAACAACAATAAAAGCAATAAAAAAAGCCACAGAGTAGCACAACAATGCATTTACAGAGAGTAGGCTATCTTGAAGAGGTGGGTTTTGAGTAGGGATGCACCGATTGATCGGAAACTGATCGCAATCGGCTGATAGTGCCCCTATCGGTTTTGATCGGAGTCCTCGTAATAGATCCAAGCAAGCCAATCCGATCACGTTTACAGTAACTACAGCGTTTTGGCGTTTGACGCGCAGTAGGCGCGGGAAATACAGAGGAGACTCGGGTGAATCTCTTCACTCCACAGAGACAGTGGAGGATAAACTATGATCTGCGTCCAGTCCTGGTTTCCAAACGGCGGGTGGATGATCTGCTGTCCCAACAGGGTTTAATGGGCTTATAATTAGGTCCCGATGCAGGACTGCAGGTTGTTAAACTGGGCCGGTCAGACCAAAGCTGCGCCATCGTCAGCCCGCAGCTCATGGAGTAAATGGTGAAACTCACCAAACTCAGAACACTTCTAAACAATCTGATGAATCCTCACACGGCACAGAAACGCGCGACAATGTCGTTGTCTGGTCTCGTGGAGCAAACGGAGCCAAGCAGCAGCTCAGTTTCATCCGCGATTATACAGAGAGACAGACAAGGAAAACAACCAGGTTCATACACCCCCACACTCAGGCGCTCATGACGTACGACGTGCAAGGCTCTGCCATTCATGCTGCTTAATCAGAAGTAAGCTCATCAATAAAATCATAATTTTATTATACTGTATTATTTAGGCTACAGCATGTTTACGCTAAACTTAGAGGTTTTTTTTTCTTACAGAAAAGCTGCAGTATCAGCTTCAAGTTTATGTCCAGAGATAATGCTGCAGTTGCACATAAGTCGCTGTTCTTATTCTCATTTGTTTAACATATTTTACGTGATTTTTCCACTAAAAGCTTGTCGGTAAACTCTAAACAGTGTGTCTGACAAAGAGCCTCTAGAGAGTGAAATGTTTATTATAGTGCACATGTTGTGTGTTATGTACATAATCTATTTTTTATTTTAAGATTTAATTTCTTTTTCCACAGGAAAAAGCAAGTTTATAGTTGACAACTTGTACCAACTCTAAGAGAGTGAAATGTTTACTGTTGTCTGTGTTGGTGTGCTGCACATGTTGTGTGTTGTACACATACTGGCCCTCATTTATCAAACGATCGTACGACGAAAATCTGTGCGTACGACCATTTCCACGCAAGACTCGGCATTTATCAATTTGAACGTGAGCGTAGGATACGATCAAATCTCACGACAGCTCTGAGTTCGTGTACGCAAGTTTGAGTCAGTGAGGGTTTGCAGCACAGCGCAGCAGAACATGAAAATATTTATTAACCAAACCGCAAGCGGTCATTTAATCATAAGCATTCACATATCAGCACTAAGAATGGACCCATTTGTAAAGAAAAAGAAAAAGGAAAAAGGGAATGTAGAACGTAGCCTATTCCCTAAATTGCAAAAATAGCTGCGACTGAATTTAATTCCTCCATTTATCTCAACAAATTATTAAAATTATTAACATATAGTTCTAGGAGACAAGTGCTTTGCACTCTTCGTGCATCTCCTCACCCCGCTGGTAAACCTGCACATAGGAGCGCAGGTAGGCATCATTGCGCACACACGAGCAGGTGCCAGGTGGAGCGCTGCTTCGGGCTGCAGGAAGGCAGGTGGGTGTCGGACGGTCCGACTCGGACCCGGCGGGATGAAACGCTGCTTTAGACTCTGAGAAAATCTACAATACACTCCTGTCCTGTGCAGTGCTGCACATCGCTCGGACCGCTGGAGAGTTTTGATACGCAGTCAGAGGAGAAGATGCGCCGGCAGCCGCCCTGCAGCCCCCACTGGGCTAAATGGAGGAGACCGCAGCTGAGCCGTCATTTCTAATAACTAATCTATACGTTAAAGTTGTATAAGTGCTGAGTCAGTAGACTGTCCCTTAGTTTTGCAAATGCAAGTTATCTTTTTTCTGTCCCTGTCCGGTTCAGGCTCGGATCTGACCGGCATCCACCTGTCACCTGTTAGAGCGCAGGGGGGCGGTGAAACATCTTTTGGTGGTATGTTTCATATTGGACCACTTGTTCTTGACACATTGACTAAAGAATTGTGACGCTGCCATCGGATGTGGGCTATTATTAAATTTCATAACTAATAAAACGAATAAACCATATCAGCCAGGCCTAGATTGAGACTTTTATTAATATCTCAGCCGGAGTCGTTCACACCGGTGAGGCGCTGACTGATCCTCTTCCGTGCAGCGTTTTTCTGCACGTCTCTGACTCCGGTTTTAAGCTGCCAAACAGCACCTCTTTAATCTTTCCCACCTCACAAACGAAGAATTCTGTCTTGATCCCCCCAAAAGTTTCTTTTTTGGCAGAATCTCTCCTCTCCATGGTTCAACCTCGCCGGGTGAAGTCTCATCATTATGCATGTTTAAGGGCGTAACCGTGGGCGTGACATTTAAATGACGATGGATTTCAGCTGTGGAATTTATCAAGACTCTTTTGTTCGTACGACGAGATTGGACCGATACGAACGTTTTAATAAATCACACGTGGGTCCAATCGTACGACCATTTTTACGATCAGATGTGCGACCATTTCTACGATCGTTTGATAAATGAGGGCCACCGTATTTATTGCCACAAGAAAGGTTAAATTAGTAAGCTACACTTTCTCGATGTAAACTGAGTCCAAGTTGTCTCCAAGAGTCTCTACTAGAGTGAAATATTGCAGATTGCCTGCAATAAAACAGGTCAATTCATGATAATTTCCCATCTCCTAATTGTTATACTGAATAACATAATGTCGATATTATGTACATGAGATAACAATATTGGAGAACTTATGGATTTGGTGCTGTGATCGGTGATCGGCAATATCGGGATCGGCAGATGCTGCTTTTGGTGATCGGCCCCCAAAATCCTGATCGGTGCATCACTAGTTTTGAGCTTGGATTTGAACAGAGGGAGAGTGTCAATGTTACGAATATCCGGTGTGTGTGTGTGTATGTGGGGGGGGTTCCAGAGTTTTGGGGCAAAGATTTCCATTCCCGTTGTAATTTAAATGCGACTGGCATCAGCCACCATTAGAGCAGTCTACAGCACTGAGGTGACTCACTTTCGCCAAAGGTGTGAGATCATGTGCAGCATGCTGTGTTTGCAGAGGTCAGTGTTAAAGCTTCACATCGTGGCTTGTGTGTAGCATCTCTCTGAGATTTCATATATTTTAAAGCCAGGGTTAGATTTGGGGAGAAGCAAGCACCAAGAGCTGCACAAAGATATTGAAGTTGTGCAATTAAGGCCCACAAAAGTATGATGTAAAATTGTTTCATCCATTGTTTACATTTTATCTTGCCATGTCCCACCTACTTCGGTGCAGAAAGATGCCATCTATTTCTCTTCAATGACTTTGAAGTCAGTGGCAGGGCTAAACTTCATCTGACCACAATGACTTGTGAGGCTAGCTCTATGTTGGGAGCTCTCAGGGCTGCTGACATTGGGGCTGGGGTCTGTCTCAGCCTGATCTGTGTCCTTTATACACAGATCATATATATATATATATATATATATATATATATACACTGCCTGGCCAAAAAAAAAAGTCACCACCTGGATTTAACTAAGTAAATAGGTACGAGCCTCCTATTGGATAATTACTGCATGGGCGATTATCTTTCAGCTGGCAACAAGTTATTTAACCCCAACTGGTGCAATGACTTGCTTCTCATTTCCTAAACAACCATGTGGAAAGACACATCCTGTGGTCGTGGAAAAGATGTTAGTCTGTTTGAGAAGGGTCAAATCATTGGCATGCATCAAGCAGAGAAAACATCTAAAAAGATTGCAGAAACTACTAAAATTGGGTCAAGAACTGTCCAACGCATTATTAAAAACTGGAAGGATAGTGGGGACCCATCATTTTCAAGGAAGAAATGTGATTCAGGTGTGTTGGAGAAGGGATGCAACCAAAATGTGCAGGATAGTAGCTTTGGACTTGGGCACCGCTGGTGTAAGTTATTTATGCATTAGTGATGCGTGGCCATGGATTCTTGTTGGTTATTTAAAAAGTAAAAAATGATTTTAAAAAAAAGACATCCGATATCACAATTCCAGGCTGACATCTGCTGATAATGTAGGCCGATAATATCTGACATCCCTAAAAGTAACTGATTATCCCTGTGTCACTTAGAAAACAGCAAACCAAGGAGAAAGCCATCAATGTTGAAGATTAACTGCAATAAGAATTCTCATAGGAGCTCCAGAGTAAAATGTGATGGTTCTATATATAACAATCCTAAATAGGGTTTAAACTTTACAAGAACGGGAAATTTATTGTTGGTGGAAAGTTTTGGAAATCATATCTGATGCACACTTTACTGCGCTGAAACTACTTTTCTATTACTGTAGCTGTAGAGATGGATATCATGAAACTTCTTTCTGACTTCATATGAAACCCTAACACGCTAGGAGTCCATACACCATAAGTGTGAAGCTACTAAAATGCCAGTATCTTCACTTTAAGATGAGGGGTTTTAATCTTCCCTCACACACGAGAACATCCACAAGCAGACACACACTTCACTCCTTATTTGGTGCCCAATTTTCTAAAAAACTGTTTTCAATTTGTCGGTTGGGGCTGTTTCTCAGCACATCCTTAGTAAGCCCTCCAGTGCAACTTAATCTCCCGCCCTCCCCATACTCGTACAGTCTTCTCATACACAGACGCTGAGTCCCATTAAAAAAGAGGGGCAAGCAGGAGGTAACTGGATCGCCGCAGGCTCGTCAGTGAGTGGCTTGATATAATGAAGAACATGTGGTTCAGTAACAGATGTGTACGTGTGTGTATAAACCTAGGGGCGGTGCTTCCTCAGTAGTGATCTCAAGAAAGTCTGAGAGTTTGCATATGGGGGAGGCCGAGCTCCGCGGGGGTGAATGTTTAAATAGAGCAGGCAGTGTGGGAGTGAAGTGGGTGAGAAGGTTCCCTGACATAATATGGCTTCTAATGTGCAAACGTGCCACGAGGGAACCTAAATGAGCCTCCTGTTCCAAACATTGCCCCAGCTCTTAATTGAAGAAAACAAGGTGAGTCCTCCAAGGCACTATTTTGACGTTTGATAGATGTTGTCATGAGAGCCTTGCTCCAGGAGAGACAACCAACCACATCCAGTCATCCACAATTATAACCTTTGCTAATAATCATAAATACATTCTACTGTAGAAATGGTTGGCAAATTATTTTGTAGAAATTATGCAGATATCTTGAATTAAAGGTTGAATATGGAATACAGACAGAACAGCGACATCACGTGTGTCTAGGTTGTAGTTGCAATGGCAGAAAAACAACTCCAGCCGCTGGGATGCCAGGCTCGCTGCCGATACGCAAGTGACCAACAGTCTGCAGCATGTCCAAAAACGCAGAGGAGTTTATAACTGACAGCTAACGTTAGCCACGTTAGCAAACAAGCTAGCTTACGATCCAGGAGGAAAGTCACCATTTCCGTGTTTTGATGCCGTGGAAAACGTTTATGTGGGTCCATTTAGTGAAGTCTTCAACTAAATTTAATCCAGGTTTTGCTCTTCTCAGGTCACTCCTCCTCAGAAACAGATAACAATATCTCCAGGGCTCTGAAGCAGCTGCTTCGCTCGCCATGTCCACTGTTTCCCCCTGTAGCAGCCAAACTGTGCCCAAAATATTGATGCCACACAGAGGTGGTATTTGGCAACCCGCAATGATGGCGTGTATTGGCCTATAGACGTAAATATAATGCCATTATCGAACCCATAAAAATTTATTTTATAATTTTTCTAGGAAATGTTGTACTTTCATTCTGCCCCCCCCCCACGACCTGTGGAGTTTTTTTTTTTTTTTTTTAAATATAGCTTTTAATAAAAATGTTCCATATTCAACCTTTTTAAGTCACATTTAGCAGAACTAAAATTGCTTGTTAAACTTAAGTTGTCATTAAAAGAAGATATTCATATTTAGCCTGTTAACAAGTTCTTAGAAATGACGGAGCACTTATTGTAAATAAGAACAAACAAGGTTTGACATGTTCTCTGCCAACTCTGAGGTAACACATGGTAATGCCGCATATAAAGCCCTCGTAAATGTGTTGTTTAATAGGTGGCCCATTAAAACCCTTTACCTTTCCAAATGACTTATCGACATGTTCACATCATAAACTGATTTATAGTTATATTCAAAGACATCCACTTATTCTTACAAGAAAGTTATGAATTTCTTATAATTGCTTGCAAGGATGACAGGCATTAAGTACACTTTAACAGCTTCCCATGTAGACTAAACTCAGCAAGTTAATCAGTGTTGATAATGTGATAAATAAAACCATATGATTTTAGTTTCTTTTTTCTCTGCCTTCACTGGCCTCCAAAAAGTGAACACAACTTTTACATTTTAACTAGGATAAGTTACAATTTGTTGTGATGTCTCACAGTGAGAACCACCAACGGCTGCAGGCACATAATGCTGTTAGACACATTCAGTGTCACATGCTTTTGTGAATTTATGAAATAGAGGGAATAGGATCATTCTCGAAAGAACACAATCTGCAGCTGTGCAAACAGCTGACTGATATGTTCTCAATAAAAACAGAATACCTCGCCTACACATGTACTCTCTTACAATGACACCAACGAGCAGATGGAAGGTCCTGAATCAGAGCTTGTGCAGGGCGAAGACATGCTTCATGTGTACGCTCAATAATAAGGCTGGAAAAATGACAACAAGGGAATTACAACCATTTTCACTGCAGATGAAACTGCGTGCAGTGTTTTGCATCATTTATTCAGTACAGGAACATACTTACAGAGATTTTTAAGACTTATTTTACAGATGTTGACATATTATATCGTGAGGGTTAGTAGCTGACATGCAAACCTCAAGGTTGTGGAGGGATTTGACTTTGATGGTGAGCAGATTAAATGTTAAAGAAATATTTTCATGAGAACACCTCCAAAAAATATCAAATCATCAAAGAGCATGCTATGGCACCAAGCCTGGCCAAATCCACACCATTTTCAGGTTATTCTCCCATTCAGCATCACACAGCCACCAGAAGTCCTCAGCACTTTGGATGCACTTTTCTTTTTCTTTTTCTTTTTTTAAAAAGAGGATTAATGTGAGCTATTGCACCAAAAATCAGTGCCAATAAAGTTATTCAGAAATTATTCTTTCAGTGTTTGACTGCAGGTGTGGACATAAAAGCTGGCTGGCTCATATTTTGATGCAGAATGAAACCATGACAGTGCTAATAATTGTATGAGGATGAATTTCTGTGCATTGTTAATAAAACACTACATACATACACTTGTAATTACAAACATGCTTATCAATTGATGAGTTCAAGAAAGCTTATAATTAGCAAACTAAAGTGCAAATGTATTCTTGGAAAACAGGTAATTACTTTAACATTGTGCACATGAGTACTGTCTTCTTCTATGGTCCTTTTAAGACATTATTTACACCAGAAGATTCTCTAGCTCCTATCAAACAAAGACAGTTCTGCAGTTTTAAAGCTCGGAGGGTCATAACTTCACACGCTGAGTTGTCTGTCCATTCAGAGACGCCGTAGTTGAAATGGTGGTATGAATTTGGCAGCTGTATGTGGACTCCCAGGAAACAGATTTTGAGGAAGTGGGTAGGCTAGTGGTAATGTTGAGGGGCTTGGCGCAGCAGACCCGTGCTCGAGTCCCCGGCATGGCACTCAGGTGAATCACCATGGACCCCTGAGTAACATCCTCAACCCTTACCAACCGCTCCCCGGGCGTTGTAATTGGCTGCCTACCACTCTCAGGTTCAACCTGAGATGGGTCAAATGCAGAGTATGAATTTCCTAATTGTCTCTCTAATTGGGAGCGATGAAGTATGTGTTATTATTATTATTGTATACAGTATGGTTCACTCTAACATAATTGTTATTTTACTACAGGAATTTGATACCATTAGAAACAGTTTGCTACGTCCTTTTCCCCCCTTTGAGTTTGTTACATACTGCACCTTTAGGCAGGAAAGCCAAGAATTTCCCTCTGCTCTGCCACTTCTGGCAGCTCATCGGAGAGATCTCAAGTCATTGGGGCCTTCTCCTGGTGGGATGTTCCACGAACACCTCGCCAGGGAAGCATCCATGATGCCTCATGAACCAGATGCTAGAGCGCTCTCATGTCATTCTTTTAGATACAGAAGAGCAGCAGCTCTCTGAGCCTCACCTGAATGATTCTGCTTCTCACCTGGACGTCCTGCGGAAGAAACTCATTCTACCCACTTGTATCCACTGTCTCATTCTTTTTGTCTCCAGGCAAATTGGTATCGGTCGATACCAATACCAGCAAAATACACAAATATTGGCTTAAAATATCAGCCATTTCTGTCTTATTTTCTTGCAGAATTTGAAAAGCTATAGCTTTCCCTCACAGTCAAACAAGCATTTCGTGTGAGACATATTGGTGCAAAGATGTCACTAGAAATGTTGCAGTGTCAGAAATGTAGAACATGTTGAAGTTTTAATCCTCTGCCTTAAAGGTAGAGTCCGAAGTTTCCCCCCTGAAAATAAACGTTAGACTTGTGCAAGTGAAATCCGTCTCAAAATGCACCTTTGGGCCTACTTGCGTGCAGTGGTGAGTGGTGAATGCAACTCCCTCTTCCCCTGTCTGTAATTCGCTCTTCCGCTTTGTTATGGTCTGGTCGGGACGTTTCTGGATGGAGATTTCTGTTCATATCGCCAGCCAATGACAGAGCTAAGGACATGACGCTGAGTGGAAGCTCGGGATTGGAGCAGACGCCAGTCACTCAAACTCTCGAAGAAAAAAAAAAAAAAAGAAGAAAAACAGTGGATGCACCAAAGGAAAGATAAGAGCTTGAGATAGTGCACGTTGGAAAACCAGGGTTAATATTGGTTTGGCTTTTACCCACTTCTGAGCTCTGAAAGAGAGGCTTAATGCTGAATAGGCTAAAGAACGAGGCGGTCATTGGTCTGAGAGGGAGGGGCGCTCAGTTTGAATACTGTCGTTTGCAAACAGAAATGGTGGGGGGACTTCAGATTCTACCTTTAACTGAACTGTGAAGGTGTACTCTTCCTCTTGTGAACACACAGCCACATCCCCCTGTAATATCACTAAAACTAAAGTAGGAATAATTCTATAAAACAACCGTGTCTTAAACGCTGTGGAATGTAGATATAGAGACACATTGGAAAATTGCTCCCCTTGGCAAAGCAAAACAGTTCAACACAATAAAGCAAACAGATTTCCATTCAGCTTGCTATGATGCTGGACAGGACAAGTTAAAAAAAAAAAAAAAAAAGGAAAATTCAAACATGCTTTTATGTGATCTAAAAACAGCGCTGATCACATGTCTGATCAATATTCAACACAATAAGCCTAAAAAACTCAGAAAGTCAAAATAGCATAATAGAGCCCTTTTAAGATAAACTTACAACAAATTTAAAAGTAAATACTAATAAGTGTCTAAGAGATTACACACAAGAAAAATACTTTATAAACTGAATTAAAATGCAAATAAAACCTTTCTTATTAATTCTTATGTAACCGACTGTATTTAGTAGAAAATGAGTCGGTGGAAACTTTGAGATCATATTTTAATGAGTCATAATGATTGATTAAGGAGTATGTGTGAATCATTCTGTCTCTGTTAATCTTCTGATAAGTATCAAGGTAACTAATCAAACTTCAGTGCCACAGTATCAGTCTTTTTTCAGTGTTTACTGTATATCACTGAAAACAGCCAAAGCGGTTGTCAGTGCAGAACTCCACATCTGTTTAAATGCTAAATCAATTCTTTCAAACATCCAAAAGTTTAACATACAGCAATGAAATGAAAGACAAGATAAGTGGCTGGTCTGTCTAGGCCACTTTTTGAGGTGGTGTGGATTCTATAACCTAAACTGTGGTGCAGAAAAAGGCCTGGATCTTGAAGCAATTAGCATACCAGAATTGTATAGCCTTCGTCATCATAATTTCTCAGCACACAGTAATCACACTTCAAAGACACAAGAGAAAACAGAGCTCTGGATTCATTAGATGCTGACGGTAAACAAACATACTGTAGATTGCAGCCTGAAATGAAAGTCCGAAAACATTGCCAGATACTACGCAGCTGTCACGCACATGTGGGGTGAAATCTGTACTTATTTGTAATGTCAAGCATAAGTCAAATAAAAACAGTGTAACGGAGTGCAGCAAGAACACAACTCCAACGTGCATGCATTCATTTGCTCTCTTGGATGTGTGTGTGACACGAGGAATATAAGGTCACACACAGGGGCTGGTTTGATCTGCAGAACAGCTGCTCTGTAACTTCTATTTTTTTTTCATATAAAGACATTATTTTAACTCTGTTGTTATTATATGTGCCGTGTGTTGTACTCATAAGTAATCAGAATCTTACCTGGAATGTAGACGAGTCAAAGAGCTCTGATTTGAAAGCCAGATGTTTTTTGATGGATAAGCTAATGCATAAAGCTACTGAGGACAGGTTCACAAGACAAGCCATCTAAAAGAACTTTTTTATAATGTTTTTGGTGACAGTTATAAGGATACTTACACAACCTCTTCTGGCTCAGGCAGGTGCATGACCAGACTGACTCCATATTACAACTCAGTGTTGCTACATGGTTGGTTTTCAACACACTGTGGACTGTGTTGCTGCTAGACGTTATGCAGTTGAGAAAGTGAAAACAATAGCCTGATACAGGTATGACACTGTGTGAATATCAATGACTGATTCCAGGTCAGGTAATCTACAGCAGAAGCCTTTCTATTGTCAAATTTATGTTATGATTTCATGCAGGAAGTCAGCATGTTACAAAAATCCAGGTGTCCATATGCATTGTTTTTAACAAGAGGCGATGCAAATGGATTTGCATGGCACATTATATACATCAGGCAGCACAATGTAATCAAAATGTATGAGAATGAAAAGAAACCATAGTAAATTACATATTGCAACAAGAGATGCAGAGTCATCATCATCTCCATCATCATAATTATCATCATTATGTTAGTCGTCATCATCGCTATTATACATATGTACATATGCAAGAAAATATATCTAAAAATAAAAAAAAAGGAAAAACTCCCTTAATATTAAATCAAAGCTGTGGCCTTTAAACAAGATTATTATTATTATTATTATTATTATTATTATTATTATTATTATTATTATTATTATTATTATTATTATTATTATTATTATCTAAAAGAACTAAAGGAATAGTACACCCACAGAATGATGTTCATTCATTTTCTACTCACCCTCATGCTGAGCAAGACTTTGGAGCACTTTTTAAAGATCTCAAATGCAGCCGGAGATCGAACAGGTTTTCGTTTTCCCCTCAGTTTTCATGTAATGGAGTCTACCGGCGCCCAAACCAAAAAGGTCCATAGAAGTCCACAAAAATTTGGCAATATTCCTCCATACAGCTCATCCAATGTAATCCAAGTATCCTGAGTGGGTAGCGTCCATAATTTACTTGAAACGACATCATTTAGTATATTTTAATAGCTTGAACAGTAGTACATGTAGCTGGTTTGGTTTGGTTTGGCTTTTACCTGCTTCTGAGCTCTGAAGGAGGCTTGAAGCCGAATAGGCTGAAGAACGAGGTGGCCATTAGCCTGAGAGGGAGGGGCGCTCAGTTTGAATACGGTTGTTTGCAAATAGAAATGGTGGGGGGACTTCGGACTCTACCTTTAAGCTATTAAAATATACTAAATTATGTTGTTTGGAGTAAATTATGGATGCTACCCACTCAGGACACTTGGATTACATTGGACGAGCAGTATGGAGGAGTATTGCCAAGTTTTTTGTGGACTTTTATGGACCTTTTTGGATCGGGCGTAGGTGAACTCCATTATATACAAGTTGGGGGAAAACAAAAACCTGTCGGCTCTCTGGCTGCATTTGAGATATTAAAAAAAGTGCTCCAGAGTCTTGCTCAGCATGAGGGTGAGTAGAAAATGAATGCACATTATTCTGTGCGTGTTCTATTCCTTTAAGATTTGAAGCAGACTTCATGTTTTGTAGCAGTTTTTTCCAGATATTAGGAGCATAAAATCTAAACGCAGATTCTGCAGTGTTAGTGCAGAATTTACAAGACAGACAGGAACTGGAAAGCTCAGATCATACTGGGAGGAAAACATTTACATTATGACAGAGAGAAGACTGAAGGATGGTCATGTTTACACAGAATAATCTGAGCAGGGTCCGGGTAAAACCAGATTTACACTGGAACCTGCTACATCCTTGTGGCTCTCTGCATGTGGAAGGAATAGAGGAAAAGAAATTAGAGAAGCAAAAGTTTAATGTTGACAAAAGAAAGGAAAAGACAGAGCACTTGCAGAGAAATGATGACAGTAGTTCAGAAGATGAACAAAGCTGGAGATCAATCCTCCCACAACCAGGACAGTCCGCATGGAAGAAGTAAATCACGAACAGCTGATGGAGCACCAGTGCAGCGTGAAGAGGTGAAGCCTGAGGATGAGGCAGCATAGCACCCGGAGATGTCGTCAGGTAAGACAGATGCTGCAGTCATCTCTCACAAGACAGAGAAATCGACTCAAAGCACTCACCTATGAGACACTGGGCCAACCATCAGTTATGTTTTGACACTAGTAATGTTCACATTTAAGTGTAGATTACGCCAGTTCATCGTACCATGGTCGGCTGCAGCAGAAAGAGTTCATAAAAGAGTATAATGGCTTGGTTACTGACAAAAACACTATTCTATTTTCTGTGCAGGGGTGCAACTACCCTACCCCCCCCCCCCCCCACACACACACACACACACACACACACACACACACACACACACACACACACACACATATTAGGCCTACGTACTTTAAGTGACATCTTAGACAAACCACATAGAAAAAAAATGAAATATGGATCAAATGAAAGGCTTGTTACCAAATCTCTGCAGCGCTACAGTGAATGGCATGCACATGAATTCAGCAATTTTATCCAGGTGTGTTGGAGAAGGTACAGTATGCTCTAGAAGTTGCAAGATTTTCTCTTGAGGACTGGAATTGATGCATTAGATGAACTGAGCAGGATGAGCTGCATGTGTGTCTGATGTGAATATTGATAGTGAGTTGTGACTATCATAGGAATATATCATAAATGTGTCTGGATGCGGTCATACTGAGATTAGAAACATGACTGCTGCTGTAATAATGAAAGAAGTCAGCGGCTGCTGACTGTTGGCTGACTGGTAGCTGGACAGAACATCCACGTTTACGTCACTGCATTTACTCTAAACTCTCTTTCTACCTCGTCTCATAGACATTGTTTACATAAACAGTATTTCTGATCTATATTTACTGTTATTTGTATTTACTGTTATTTGTATGTAATAGTATAACATTCAGCTATAATTTAACATAAAAATTAACAAGTACTGTTACTACAGTAATGATTACAAACACAATAGTGGTAGAGAAAACACATCTGCAGCAGCTTCTAGAGCATCTGTAGGACTTTCTCCGTGAATCTAGTAGTTACCCGTTACTGCTGCAGCTGTCAGACTGAAACTTACTGTAATGTGTTCAACGTCAGTTATCATCAGCTGTGATTCTGCATCACTAGAATCTGACCAGTTCCAGTCACACAGCAGCATCACGAGCAAACTGCTTCATAACTTCGCTAGTCTCCAGCTGGACACATCAAACAGCTTAATGTCAGAAAAAAACTGCAGCCTACCTCGACACAAAGCCTCTTCACTCTCTGAAAGCCACTAATTCGTATTTATAAGTTGTTTCACGTAACGTCTGCCATTATTTGCGGCTATGTGAGATACGCCCCCGGTAACTCTTCCATAAGGCCCGGTTGTTCCGACCATCTCAGCAAGCAATGAGATAAACTGCAGTATCTGGGGCTGTTTCATTATTATTTTCTTTTTAAGCATGTTCGAGGAAAGCAAGCCAGCCACACTCTGAAATAAAGCAATTTATTGTTTTCTTTCATTCTTTCCTTCCTTCCTTCCCTCCTTCCTTCTTTCTTTCTTTCCGTTTGTGACTGCATGCTCACACCCCTTCAGAGTGCCGTCTTTATGGTCTATGTCAAGCAGCAGCCGTGAGCTTCCTTTTCTGTTCTGAAGCTCCAGCTAACAGCGTGCGCACTCCCTCGAGCGCGTACCATGCATGCTGGAGCACCCAGCGTATGGAGGGCGCGAGAAGATGAGGGGGGTGTTAATCAGTAACATGCTTCAGTTATAGATGATCATATTATTTACACATGCACAAAAGCTGATATATACAGAAAATGCAATACTTGAATACATATTCCACCATGGCTTTGGCGCCCCCCTGCCACTGCAGCGCCCCTATGTGCTGCATAAGCTGCATGCCCCCCTTTTTGCGCCACTGTTTCTGTGGATAACAAAACTTTTACAAAATCAATAAAATGCTACCTAAAAAATATAAAAACAAGTGTTCAAGAGATAATTACGTTGATTCAAATTCACAACAGTGGAACCATTTAGTGCATTTGCAGTAGTTTGGCTAACACAAAGAGGCTTTGCTAGCACTCGTGTTACTAAGCTACATACACTCCTCTGATAGTCTGATTAGCAGCAAATACAATACTCGTTTGTCAATAAAACATAAATGAAACACGCAGTATTGTCCAAACACTACAGAGTAAGTATCAGATACATTTTATATTCACACAGTATTTAATAACAGTGCCACTAAGGATGGGCGACATGTTATCATGTGCGAAATATCGTCAAAGAAATTCCCCACGGTAATATTTTGTGTAGGGATGAGCGAGTACACCATTATCTGTATCTGTTAAGCCATCTAAATTATCTGTATCTGTACTCGGAGTGGGTGGGGCTTAAACCGGAAGTAGGTGTGGTTTAAGCGGAAGTGGGTGGGGTTTGACAGCACAGAAGTTTCTTGATTTGTTGTTTATTTGATAACCATTTACAGAACAGGCTCAGAGTTGAGATTCAATGTTTTTTTTTATCACAATAGCAAAGGAATTATTTACAGTATTTTTTTAACTAAAATCATTAGATGAATATTTTTCAGTACATACAATGCATCCAGTCTGAAATTATGAACTATGAAGTAGGCTATGCATGAACAAGTTTTCATACTTAACACAACTTTATTTTTTTGTCTATTTTCTGTTTTATTTTATGATCTAATTGTGAATTTTTTTTCAATAATTTATTCAATTTTATTAATTAATTTATTTAATTACCTTACATTCTTTTCAGCCGTTTTCAGCTCTGACTTATCAAATACACCGCGTACGTCATGAAAGAAGTTCGCTAAGTAACTTTAAATATCATACAAACAGAAATAAAGGCGATCTGAAGAAAGTCTGAGTACGAAAGAGCAACGTGAGCACGAGCCAAGCAGAGATCAATCAATGTCTGTGTGTGCATGAGAGTGCAGGACAGCTCGCGCTGCAGAGATGTGTGTGCATGAGGGCGGGTGCTGTGTGTGACTGGCCAATCAGAGAGCGTGCAGACAGTCTGTTATCAAATAAGGATTCTCCTTCAGCACGAGTACAGATATTGACGAGTTTCACTCGTATCATGCTCGTACTCGTCAAAAATGCATTATCCATACCGGATACTCGTCTGAAACGAGTATCCGGCTCATCCCTAGTAAATATTATGCAAAATTTTAAAATGAACCTCTCTAATCTTATTTGAAATGCAGAACTGAGAGGGACACAACCATGTCCTGCGCCAGTTTATATTAACCCTTTGTGAATTACAATAAGACATTGCACTGGGCAAAATTTTGTTACGTCTCTGAAATACCTTCCTTAGATGTTTATTTGTACATTTTTTATCCATTATGTTAATCCCATCAACTTTTACAGAAGGTGTCTGAACGTTAATGTTTTGATAATTTCGATGCCATTTTATTAACTCAATCATACCAGTGGTAACAGCTTTCACGATAGAAGCAAATTCTCTGTATTTGACAGGAAAAGCTCTAGCTTTCAAGAAGTTTTTGTGACTGTATAGATTTAAATTTTCATCAAACAGGGCCATCACAAAATACTATATTCCTCTCAATCCAGCTCTCATTATATACACTTTTGTTGTTAATAGTGATCGGATCGCAGAATGTCGGGTCTTCCCTCCGTGTAGAGTGACATCATCAGCGATTGGCGAAGACCACGACACAGAAAGACTGGCGTGTCGAAATTTTTTTGTTTTGTCCGCCTAGTGTGACGTGTCCTGCGACATGTCCCTACATATCAACCAATAGAAGGACAGAGCACCCCTCGCTTCCACCAGAGAGACGCTCAGGAGCACCGGTGCACAAACAACAATGGCAAAGGGGGGGAGCGACAGCCGCTCTCCGGTGGAACGGAGGAGAGATTTGTGGAGCTGTGGCATCAGTTTCCGCCTCTTTGATGTGCAGAATGGAGAGCCATACTACTGGCGTAGCCAGAAAAACATTGGGTACCGTGTACCAACAAATTCCAACAAATTGTTATTCCATCATGTGTCTGATTTTATGTGGTTGCCGTGGTTTCCAGCGCGCGCTCTGTCGGCAGCACTGACAGAGCGCACACCTGTGAGGGCCATAGACTGTATATAATTACTGGACGTAGCTTCCGGTCTCTTCTGAATAGAGAAATGTGAAGCCAGTTGGACGTGTCTTACCGTCGCCATCTTGCCGTGTCACGTACGTCGTCACTCCAGGAAAATCCTAAAATGGGCACAGCGCGGCCGCGGGGCAAATGATTGACAGCTGACGTACTGTGGGCTAAACGCTAACTGAGCTAACACGAAACTAAGAGGAGCTAACAAAGATAAGCCCCCTAAGCGGCATGGTTAAGGTAAGACATGCTTAGACTTGCAATTCGCTGACTAAAAACCGCCGTTGTGCGACTCTGTAACAAACTGAGACCTTATTAAGAGCAAAGAAGGAGCTAACTAGGAGCCTCCGGTCGGCAGGCGGAGCTTCCGGTCTGCCGCATGTCAATCATAAGGACGCGCCCTTAATTATGTGTAATTTGAAGAATAAATAACATCTAAACGAATGAGTTATAAAAAAATTCACCCCCCTCACAGTTGACATGAAGGTAAACTTGACCTAATAAACCTAAAATGATTTTTTGAACCAGGCTGTAAACCTGTTTATTTCTGCTGTGAAGTTGGCGTTTTTAACATGGGAGTCTATGGGGATTTGCTCGCTCTTGGAGCCAGCCCCTAGCGGATGAAGGGAGGATTACACTATTTACAACGAGGAAGCGAGCTTCACTGTTCTGAGGCGGAGTTTGCCCCTTGGTGAGGGCGTACATGTGTGCTTTTGTATAGAACAACACACTTTATTTCACTTTATGCAGTTTTTTTTAAATGGTGTCACTGGGTCGTCTGGACTTTGCTCTCGTGGCAGCAGACTGTGGTCAGCCTGATGTTTTTGACCCTGCTTGGCACTGGGCATCCTGTGCTAGGGCTGGACGATAATTCAATATTGATATATATCGATCGATAGAGGTTTTTTCAATAGAAAAAAAAGAAGGTCAATAAAAGTTCAATATAGAAACACAGTTTTCTGCTGTAGCCTATCAGGTAGCATGATACTACAGTCATTCCAAACCAATCACAAACGCAGACCCAGGCAAAGGCTGAATTGGAATTCAGTGTTTGTGTGATCTTTATTATAAGGACGTCATGCAGCAAAGTTTAAAGGGGAAGTTTGTTTTTTTTTTTCAACCTGGACCTATTTTCTAGCATGAAATACATTCATTTACTCACCCAGACAGTTTTGGTGCAACTTGAATTCCTTCGGGAGATTTTTAGATCAGCTCCAGATCAGCGTATGTACAATATAAGGACGAATCACCACAAAAAAGCTGCTTCGAGCTCTCAGGGGGGGTTCCGACTACTGTTTCGTAACAAAATATTGGTGAAATTAAGGAGTTTGATAAATATCAATATCGATCGATACAGTTTTTTTTATCGATAATCTTTTTTTCTATATCGTCCAGCCCTATCCTGCGCGCAGTGTGTGATGCACCTGGTGGAAGCGATCAGTGTCCAGTTTCCCCACAAGCAGCAAGACGCATTTCAGTCTCTCTTTGTGCACCGCTGCTCTGTTGGTGGATTTAATCCTGTTTACAACTGAAAATAGGCTCCACAGAACAACTGGAACAGGCAGCGGTACCAGAATACCAGTAAACAGTTCCTGTTCCGTCCACTTTCTTTTTCATGGGTGACCCACACAGTCAAATCAGAGGCCTCCAAACCAAGTGACTGATTGACAGTTGCTTGTCCCGCCTCCCCGTCTTGTGTTGTCTTTGCGACACTACGCGATGATCAGACGGTTGTCTGTCTGGTGCCATACTTATAGTGTGACCACTCCCGAGTAACAAGACACCATCCGATTTTATGACACAGTGTCTGTTTATCTGACATAGCGACCGTCATAAACGCTGAAAAAAATCTTGTTGTCTGATCCTGGCTTAACTTTGCATTTTGTGAATTGATAAAAATAAGCAATCATTATTTACATTTTTAAAAGCATTAGGTAACAGAATTTGTTCACACCTGCATAAAACTTTTGCACAGTCCCGTATTTGATTAACTAAGCGGGCATGTCTTCAGCTGGTGTCATGGCAGGTTGTTTGGGATTCAATCTTTCGAGACACTGTCAGACTTTGACAAGGCACGCATCTCTGTTTTTATGTCTTTAATAATGACATAAAGTGGCATAGACATTACTGGCCAGGTAATGCTGGAAAAGTCAGCCTGCCACTATTCCAGGTTGTATCTTGGCCTGAAAGGTGTTAAACATATTCCCTCCTCATAATTCAACACTTCGACCCTCATGTGTTTCTATCAAGGGGCAAACTCCGCCTCAGAACAGTGAAGCTCGCTTCCTCGTTGTAAATAGTGTAATCCTCCCTTCATCCGCTAGGGGCTGGCTCCAAGAGCGAGCAAATCCCCATAGACTCCCATGTTAAAAACGCCAACTTCACAGCAGAAATAAACAGGTTTACAGCCTGGTTCAAAAAATCATTTTAGGTTTATTAGGTCAAGTTTACCTTCATGTCAACTGTGACGGGGGTGAATTTTTTTATAACTCATTCGTTTAGATGTTATTTATTCTTCAAATTACACATAATTAAGGGCGTGTCCTTATGATTGACATGCGGCAGACCGGAAGCTCCGCCTGCCGACCGGAGGCTCCTAGTTAGCTCCTTCTTTGCTCTTAATAAGGTCTCAGTTTGTTACAGAGTCGCACAACGGCGGTGTTTAGTCAGCGAATTGCAAGTCTAAGCATGTCTTACCTTAACCATGCCGCTTAGGAGCCTTATCTTTGTTAGCTCCTCTTAGTTTCGTGTTAGCTCAGTTAGCGTTTAGCCCACAGTACGTCAGCTGTCAATCATTTGCCCCGCGGCCGCGCTGTGCCCATTTTAGTATTTTCCTGGAGTGACGACGTACGTGACACGGCAAGATGGCGACGGTAAGACACGCCCACCTGGCTTCACATTTCTCTATTCAGAAGAGACCGGAAGCTACGTCCAGTAATTATATACAGTCTATGGTTTCTATCTACTTCACACATCCCAGTATAACTCCATGTGTGGGTGGTTTTAGTGTGACAAGTTGGAATTTAAACTGTTGTTACAGAAATATGACACTGTTAATTCTTGTAACAGATGACAGTCTAATTCCTGATTTAAAGTGCCCATATTCTGAAATAGTTCTTTGATATTTTTATGTATCATAGGGGTCATGGTTTGATCAAATCTGTCCTCAGTTAGGGGAGAGCGGGGTAATGTGATACAGTTTTTACATGAAATGAAATGAAATGAAATGAAAATCTTTTTCATCCCCGAAGGAAATTCAGTATTGTAAAAGCTCACTTTTTTTTTTTTTTTTTTTTTTTATAAATAAACAAAAAGTAGTTGTTTGTTTTAGGTGATGGTTGCTGGAGGAATGAATTCCTGTATCTCTCCGTCCTACAGCGAACTTGACGCAGCCTCCCACTGAACACACTCTGTTGATTCTTCACCGTGTTGTTTTTGCTCCCCTCTTGCAAAAACAAAATGATATATCAATAAAATTTTCACATTTCCCATTAATTCAGGATGTTTTCTAGTTATGGAAATTATCAGAATGTTTTTAGGACAAAGGGCAATGAAAATATGATTGTTTTAAAAAAAGTGGTCTTGTGTCTCACTTTACCCTAGCCTCGGTGTAAAGTGAGACAAACATGAAAAATCAGTGGGGTAAAGTGAACCAGTTAGTGGGTAAGCTGATCCTCTTACATTTTCCACTTTAAAACTACCATAACAACCCATTTTTGACAATTACAGCTGGACTGACAACCGCACGTTCCAAAACTACTGTCAGAAAGGTAACAGAATCATGGGGAATGGTCAAATAAGCAAATTTTTCAAACACTTGAAATTTATCCAAAGTAGGGCTGCCATGATAAATCGACTAATCAACTAATTGTCGACTATCAAAATAGTTGGTGACTAATTTTAGAATCGACAGATCATTTATTGTTTATAAGCTTTGTTTTTTCTCTAAAAATTGCCACTGTACCTTGTGCTGCCTCGTTTTTCTGTCTGGTTAGTTTCTAGAATTGTATATTGACATAAATGAACATACACACGACCAGAAAAGCTTGAACCTATTTTTCCATTAGATTTAATGAGAACGTTTACAAACTTTTGACTGATTCTGTAAATATGCTACAATTTTTGTACCATCCAATTAGTCAACGAATCGTCAAAATAATCAGTGACTATTTACATTCACAGTGTGGGACCAGGACAAAGGACAATCAGAACCAGCTAGTACGCAGCCTCTGGGTCAGAGCATGGAACCATCAGAACCTGTTAGAAGAGCCTGGGACTCTAAAATAAAACATATGTAACGTAATATTACACAAAAACATGTTTAAGACTGAACTAAACTTGTGCTTCGTGCTTCAAGACAGTGTCTCACTTTACCCCAGAGCCACTTTTTTTTTAGAAAAAACAACATATCTTGCAATTCCGGCTAATCTTTAACCAGCATCAAGTGCATGGTTTTACATGTTAGAGGTTCATCAACATGCTTGATATAAGTTTTTCTACCTGAAACAATTTGCTTTGACACAACAGCTGATAAAGTTCACAGCAAGAAAATTTACTTTTACATGCAAAAAACACATTTTTGTGAAAAAAAACATACTTAACATAGCACTAGCACAACTTCTCCTTCCTGGTAAGTGGGTAATGGGAGGAGCTTGAAAACATACTGGTCTCCTGACCACAAATGTGTTTATTTGCCGAGAAATAGCGGGTGTCTCACATCCCCCTTTGTCTCACATTACCCCCCTCTCCCCTACTTCACTTCAGCATTTTTAGCCTCTTTGTAAGTTAAAACACCCCCAAAAGACCACTTAGAAAAGTCAATATGCATAAAATGGACCCTTTAAGAAGTTTAAAATGGGTAAAATGTTTAGTTAAAAAAAGTACTATGGGTTAAAACTCATTGTCTTAAAAGGAATAAATAACAAAATGTTTTCAAGTAAGTTGTTAATTGAATTCCTGATGGTTAAAAGTATATTTGGGCTGTGTTCTCAGTGTGCTGTTACCATACAGTAAGAGACCGATATGTCTATGATCTGGTATTGATTGCTTTTGTCTGCAGCTACTCACGCTAGGGGAATCAGTGGCGTTTCCCTCATTCAAGTTAATTCCCTTGCTTGAAACCTCATCTGATCACTGACGTGATTATCTCTTCTTGATTTATCAGGTATGTAGCGTTTGTTGTTTCACTGAGGGAAACTGTAACACTTAAAAACTGTTTTATTGCTGCGTTTCAGTGCTGAAATTGCATCGTGTCGTTTGCTGTGGGAAGCTAGAAGAGTACTGCTCCGGTCATCAGGTGTGTTAGCATACTCCTCGCGAATTAGCTACATTAGCTTGAACACATGGTCGTGTCACTTTGGAATGGTCGATATGGACTAAATTATGTATCACGATAATTTCAGGTTTTTATCACAATAACGATAAGTGATGATAAAAAATTTTCTGATCTTTTGTGTTATAAATCTTTCACTACATTCTGTCTTGCACTGCAAAAACTCAAATCTTAGCAAGAATATTTTTCTAATTTTTAGTCAAAATATCTCATCACACTCAAAATAAGACAAAATTACTTAAAGACAAACATTTCAGTAAGATATAGGAACTTGCTTTCAGGCAATGCATCTTATTTCAAGAAATCTTATCAACAAATTTTGCTTGTTCCATTGGCATTTTTTTTTCTTATTACAAGCAAAAACAATCTTGGCCACTCTTAAAATAAGTAAAAAGGTTTTGTTTTGTTTTTTTTTGCTTGTAATAAACAAAAAGAATTCTGCCCATGGAACAATCAAAATTTTCTTGATTAGATTTCTTGAAATAAGATGCATTGCCTTAAAACAAGTTACTATATCTCACTGAAACGTTTCTCTTCAAGTAGTCTTATTTTGAGTGTGATGAGATTTTGTTTTGACTATAGAAATTAGAAAAATATACTTGGGAAGATTTGAGTTTTTGCAGTGTGAGCCCTAAAATAATACTAGAAGCCTCAAAACTACATCAATTAGGCTACTGTAAGTTCAAGAAGTACACCTGTATTGCTCTGAAATATGAGAACAATTTGGCATTTATTCAAACGATCAAAACAGCAAAATTAACTAAACAACCGTAAATACAACCTGATAAACTGAATTTAACCTTGTTATCGTGAGATGACAAAAGCTAGCATTTCATCTGTTGATCAGTACATTTTGAGCTCAGGTTTACGCCATGCCAGCAAGTCGTCTTGACCATGTCTACATGCCTGGCTGGATATATTGACTTGCTACTATGTGACTGTAAGTTGATTAACTCTGAGTGTTGACAAGCAGTTGAACAAAGTGTATCAAAAAAGTGTCCAGTGATTGTAAGTTTCTGCTGTCAAACTGCCACTAATGAAATTTATCAACCCTCATATGAGCTAAATGTGCAAGAATAAACAGTTATTTTAACAATCTCTTATGTCTCACACCATACAGACAGGCCTGCTCAGAAAAAGAATGTGATTTCCAGATGTTATATCACAAAAAAAGGCATTTTAGAAAGTTTTGCACATTTTTTCATTTTCATAATGGTGAAAAACAGCAAGAACTGCTAAATTTAACAGATCTCTAACAGCAAAACCCAGACCAAGGTAATTTTCATTCCTAATAATGCCCCTTCATTTTAAATTGGATCATCCAGAGTCTGCTTACAGCCCTGCATGAATGTTTCCAGTGGTGTTTAAGTCTGTGGATTTTACAACAAATCCTTTAGACAAGCTGCAGACCTACTGAAAGGTCACACACTTATTCATATACACACAAATAATAACAAAACGAGAGTGCACACACCCTCCACCCTTACAATCCTAGTAGTCCACAGGCTTTGATTTTTTTTATCTGTCTTTTACTCCCATGTGAGTGTTTCTCCCCAGAAGCTTTAGAAAAAAAAAAAAAAAAACTAAAGCAAACCCTGAGCTTTATCTCTGACACCTACACAAAAGTACCTTATCGCGTATGCATTGGAAAAAGCGTAAGGTGTGATTGGGGCAGTAAAATAGGCCAAAAAGAAAGGGTAGAGGTCTATGAGGAATTTTATTAAGTTGTCAGAAAAATGAAGAGACAAGGCTGCGCATTCCCATTGACCTTGCTTAGACAGCTCAGAGCGATAAGGCCTGAAAATGATTGAATAAAGTTGGCTGTGCTTTATTCAACACGGTCTCAAAGTGAGCGGCGTTGGGCGGGGTATTTACTGTAGCACGTATGACTTTCAAGATACATTTTTATTGATTTCCAATAAAAGGAGAACACAATGAAGCCAAAGTCGTGCTAGAGCCGCTGAATCTTCAATGTATCTGAGAGTTAAAGAGAAACTTACCGAATTTTCTCTTTTTAAAGTTGTAGTCTTCTGGTCTTCATAAAGTGGTCTGCATGGAAACGTTGCAGCTAAAATGCCTCGCAGTACCCCCGATGTACAAACTAGGCCAAGTGACAGTAGATAAGTGTGCCTGGATCCTACTGGTTTCTACCAGTTCTAAGCTGATGGAACTACTGGACATCTACTCATTTTGAAAGGAAAGAAGCTTGATATATTTTTCATCTTCTGCATTAAGTTTCCTTGGCAGATCCTTGCATCCATGATCCTGCTTGTGGGCATCTATGTGCTTTCTAGCTGTAAGATTTGATCAGTGGTGAAAGTAAGATCAGATTCTTGCAGGAACTGTGCAACTAGAAGATTTTTTTTTTTTTTTTTTGCTCACACGCTTTGCCTGCTCGCATCATACCAAGAGCGTGCTCTTTTCTGACTGATTTTTCAGTCTTGTACACATTCATAAGAGCATAATGTAACATATCAGACACGTCATGCAATAGATGACAAGTTATAGGCTACATTTATTTTCAGGTTAAGTACTCATTCAGGAGAGAGAGCATCAGAACAATAACTTCAACATCACTCAAGTTTTTTCTCTGTTGTGAGAAAGAACATGTTGAGTTTCCTCACTTCCATTTTTATTTGTTTGCCAAAGGACTTACCACACATATCAAATAAAATAGGTTAAACCATTGTCCACCTTAACTTGAGACTAATCCTATTTTTAATCTAACAGGTACCAGACTAGTTAGAAATTAGACTACTGTGTCAACCATAGTCACTCAGTGTATGTTGTTCCTCTGCAGAATGACAGTAACACTTTAAATAATCTACACGTGTAAAGTTAATTGCATACTGAGTATCATAAGTAAAATATAAATCTAAAAGCATCACCTGCATGTTTAGTTTGTACTTAAATTGTACCTGGAGGTTCCTGGTCTGATTCCTGACTGCTGCTGTCCACCACTGCTGACTGCAGTCTTCTTGCAGCTGCTTACAGGCAGACACTGCTCCCTTTTCCATCTTTGGAAGAAAAGTTCAAAAGTCACCCATAATTCCCAGCTATTCAGATTCAGTAATTTACTATTTATGCAATGGCTATATATGCTATAAAACAACAAATGTTTTTAATCTTAATGGGATTTTAAATAAAATATCATACAGCCTAAAGAATTCAGCATTCATATCATTAATTATCTTGCTTTATGTAGTTAACCATCTTCTAGAATTTGTAATATCCTTTGTTACAACTTTAAACTTTTGTTTTATCAAGTTAGTTTTATCCATCAGCTCCTACTTATTAAGCTAGTGGTGCTGGATGATCTGTTGTCTCACCTGCTCATTCGCTGACAAACATGTCGGTTATCTTCCAGAACTTTGTAACATCTCTGGCCTGTGCTTTTTTCTTTCTTTTTAAGACTCCTCAGCTTTATTTTTGCCTTTTCGATCTCGCTCTGCATCTGCAAAGGTGCGGGAGGAGGGAAGGAGGGGGGCAGGTGCACATGTCCAACGTTGTCACAGACAGTAGGGTGTGTTTGTTTCTGTCCAGCGTTGTTACGTTGTGTGAGCTCCAGCGGGGTACAGTAGATGCCCTGATGAGCAGCATGACGGATTGTTTATTTAAATATCAAGCGTGACCTGACTGTGTGCAATCACTGAGCAGGCCAGTTCGGCGGGCAGACCGCGAAACATCTCGGTGCTCCCGATGGTCAGCCCGCCAGTCGTGTAAGTTGCTTTGCGTAGCGTTCTGGTTCCGTTCCGGTAGGAAAGGTCCAAACATTTCTTATCGGAACGCAGTTCCGGGCCGTTCCGGCTTACTTTCACCTCTGGATTTGATGCTGATTTGAAATCAAAGGGTAGTAAAACCAAATATTGACATGATTAAGATTTTCTTTTGTTTGCTAAAGCCAGGATCAGACTACACGAATTTAGCCTGATTTCGGCCCAACGGAGAGGTCGCAGTAAGTCACTCACTGTCGTGCCCGATGAGAAACTACTTTTTATGTCTTTTAAGGCATCACTTATCCCAAACAGTGCTCTAACTCCCATTTAACAAAGCTGGTACAGCAATCTGAAAGTTCAGAGGGTTCTCACTGCACACATTGTTTTGTCCATTCAAGGACACCATAGTAAAAATGGCAAAACAAAATGGCAGCCTCCACATATATGCACCCCCAGAACTAGATATAAATGACTCATTCTAAGAAAATAAACACATGGCAGCTTTTCTAGTGAAGCAATTACTCTTCAATAGAAACAAAGTTTTGAATTATATATTATATTATTCTACCATTGACCTTTGATTTTGTTACACATTGTACCAATAAAAAAAAAAAAAAAAAAAGATTTATTTGTAGGCCATATCCCCCAGCCCTTGAGACCCAGAATTATGCATACAGTTTAGAACCTAAATCTTTAGATTAAATTAATGCTGCCTCCCTTTTCATTTCCCTTAACCAGCCTATCAGTATAGGACCAACCGGACATAAGCTTAGTTTAAGCATACAGCCTCTGTTGCCTTTGTGATCTCGGTAGTTTCCCCATAATGCTGACTGACAGGCACATTGTTTCCTATAATTTGATGACCCATCAATAATTTCAGTTTAATCAGTCTGAATTTCCTTCAGGGGATAAATAAAGTATTTTTCATTTAATTTTTGCTTCATTTAATCAACTGTAACCTTGAAAGTCTTTATCTCTTGTAGACAAGAGTCATAATTTAATTAAGCTGCTTGAAGAATTTGTTTCTTGAACAGCAATTTTAGGGAGCTTGTAAATGAATCGAAGATACGTGTGAAGTGAGCAACAAACTATTAAATCAGGGCAAAGCATAGTGCAAGAAACTGCAAGTTGATAATAAGAAGCATTTCAAGTCAATTAACTACCAAGTCCAGAAGTGCTGAGGAGTGTAGCTTTCTAAACTCTTTAACAGTCCACAAACAGAGGATTTTTGGAAATTAACTTGCCCTGTGATCAACGGAATAGCTCTTGCTAAATGTTTGAGTTATGCAACATATTTGAAGTTGTTTATGATGAGTTCTTTTATTTTCATTTCTGTTTGTATAAGAAATGCACAGCAATGCTCTATAAATTTTCATATGGTATAAATATTACATTATATATATATATATATATATATATATATATATACATACACACACGCACACACGCACACACATATTGTATATATACACTGCCCGGCCAAAAAAAAAAGTCGCCAACAAAAAAAAGGTCAAACATTTAACATTTTGTTGGACCACCTTTAGCTTTGATTGCGGCAGCATTCGTTGTGTTTCCAGAAGCTTCTGCAATGTCACCAGATTTATTTGCATCCTGTTGCATCAATTTTTCACCAAGATCTTGATGATGATTGTAGAGTCTGACCACAGAAAATCCCAAAGATTCTCAATGGGGTTCAGGTCTGGACTCTCTGGTGGCCAATCCATGAGTGAAAATGATGTCTGATGATCCCTGAACCATCTTTCACAATCTGAGCCCGATAAATTCTGGCACGGTCATCTTGGAATATGGCCGTGCCATCAGGAAAGAAACATCCATTGATGGAATAACCTGGTCATTCAGTATATTCAGGTATCAGCTGACCTCATTATCTGAGCTCATACTGTTGCTGAACCTGGACCTGAGCAACTGCAGCAACCCCAGATCATCACACTGCCCCCACAGGCTCATACAGTAGCACTAGGCATGATGCTGCATCACTTCATCTGCCTTTCCGGCCACATTTCTTCCTGGAAGACGATGGTCCACTATCCTTCCAGTTTTTCATAATGCGTTGGACTGTTCTGAACCCAGTTTTAGTAGTTTCTGCAGCTCCTTAGATGTTTTCACCTCTTGATGCCAATGATTTGACCCTTCTCAGACAGACCAACATCTTTTCCACGACCACGGATGTGTCTTTCCACATGGTTGTTTAGGAAATGAGAAGCAAGTCATTGCACCAGTTGGGGTTAAATAACTTTTTGCCAACTGAAAGATAATCGCCCATGAGTAATTATCCAATAGGAGGCTCGTACCTATTTGCTTAGTTAAATCAAGGTGGCGACTTTTTTTTTGGCCGGGCAGTGTATATATATATATATATATATATATATATGTACATACATATACACATATATACATATACAGTCGTCCTCAAAATCATTTATACCCTCCAATAAAAGAATGAAAAAAATCTGCTGTCAGTGAAATAAGTTGAAATTATCAAAAGTAATAATTAAAAATTCTGAATTGTATTTCAAAACAAATATTAAAAACAAACAAACAAAGAATAAAAAAAAGCAAACATGTGGGGCTCCAAAGCTAAAATTTTATTGAGCAACATTCTGAGGCAATTAAAATGTTCAAAAAGACTTTTACACCTGTTGACAGGTATTTTGGTTAACACTTTATGGGAAGGGTGCTCTAATGTGTCTGGGACTGTTTTGACACACAATATGTTATTTCACTAAATTATGATTTTGTAAATTTGTATTATCAGTTTCTTTAGTTTCTTGTTATTTGAATTACTATTTTGAATTTAGCATTTTCTTTAATTGGAGGGTATGAATAATTTTTACGGCACATAGATGGGTAGGTAGGCAGGGCGGCAAAGGCAGACAGACCAATCTTAAACTTAATAATGGCTGCAAGTAGCGTTTTTTTTTTTTTTTTTTTAGTCAGAAATATAAAATGATATTATGGTTGATGGACTGTTTATGTTATTACTTTGTTAAAGTATCTCAAAGGTTGTTTTTTTTTTTTTTTCCTAATTATTACTTCATTTAAGAGTATGAACAACCTACCTATTTGGTAAGTTTCTATTAGAAGATTTGTTATATGACACACTGCACAACTTTCCCCCCAGTTATCAACCTGATCTAATCTCCTTGTTCTTCATTCCATTTCTAGACCACTTAGATCCTCACATCTCGGCCTTTTATTGATCTCCCCATTCCAAGCGTAAAATATAGGAGATAGTGCTTTTGCTGTTTTAGCTTTGACCCTCTGGGATATCTATTCCAGTTTCAATCTATAATCCACCCTCCTGTTGTACATTTTGGTTCATCTTGGGTCAGCCTGATCCCTGATGTTCTGTGTTTTATCTTTTTTTTTTTTTTTTTCTTTTGGTTAAACTGGTTTTAGTTCAAAGTTTGCTTGTAAGTGAAGCAACAAAACTTGGATATGATTTAAAATTTTCGGTTGCTTTCTTTTTTTTTTTTTTAACTTTGTGTACTGTACACTTTGTAAATGTGTTTCCTGAAGCAAGCAAGATTAATAAACGGTTAAAAAACAAAGTATCTCCAAAAATTTGTTCATTCGCAAATTTTGATGTCAACCAGAGAACGTCTCTGAGTTCAGCTCATGGCTGCCTTAAATTATGTGTATAAATGAGAACTAACGAACTCAGGTTAGTCGCTGATCAAGTATCAATGTGAACTGATCCCCCGTCTATGTTCCATCCTTTAGTTTAATTTTACCTCACCTCCAAGCTTTGAAATTCCCTCTTTTCCCTCTCTTTGGTGAAACATTTTATTACAGTGCTTTTAGAAATAGAAGATTTTGGACAGAAACTTCTTTTGTGACATTCAGAATTACTTCTGAGTGTAAAAAAGAACCACTGTGAGTGCAACCTGTGAAGCCTATACAGCAGTGAAATAATGGCCAGTCTGTGTGAGTACTACTTTTACATTGGGATTATTATTCTGTTTTTTATGTCTTTGTTTTCAAGAAAACAAAGACATGAAAAGATAAAGGTGGCTTGATACATTTTCACAATGTAACAGGTGGGCTAGTCTAGCATGGAAATAAGTGTCTATGCAGTGATGCACTACTGCAGCTCTATCAAACGTATCTACAAACAAAGTGCTAGAGATCATGCTGCCATCAAAAGAAATTCAGAAACAAATGAGAAACAAAGTAATTGAGATCTATCAGTCTGGAAAAGGTTACAAAACCATTTCTAAAGCTTGGGGAATCTAGCGAACCACAGTGAGAGCCATTATCAACAAATAGGAAAAACATGGAACAGTGGTGAACCTTCCCAGGAATGGCCAGCTGACCAAAATGAGCCCAACAGCACAGCGTCGACTCATCCAAGAGGTCACAAAAGACACCAGAACAACATCCAAAGAACTGCAGGCCTCACTTGCCTAAATCAAGGTCAGTGTTCATGACTCCAAAATAGAGACTGGGCAAAAATGGCCTGCATGGCAGAGTTCCAAGATGAAAACCACTGCTGAGCAAAATGAACATAAAGTCTAGTCTCAGTTTTGCCAGAAAGCACCTTGATGATTCCCAAGACTTTTGGGAAAATACTCTGTGGACTGCCGAGACAAAATTTGAACTTTTTGGAAGGTGTAGGTCCCATTACATCTGGCGTAAAAGTAACACGACATTTCAGAAAAGGAACATCATACCAGTAGGGATGGGTACCGAAATCGGTACTTTTATTGGTACCTACCGAACTCCGTCGGTACTACCGGATACGATTCACGTAAAATCAAACGGTACCATGTTTCGGTACCTAAATGCATCCTTTTTAATGTGAGGTCGTGGAAGAGCTTGTGATTTCTGTGCCGCACGTGAACGTTGCATCGCAGCATGACATCAGCAGCAGCGGCCGCATGTTCAGTCAGAAGCTTTCCTGCTTCACTTCTCTAAAACATCAAGTTCGCTGCATTATTTGTGATGCCAGCGGCGGGAACACGTCTGATCTGAGGAAGCAGCAGATTAAACACAATATTCTTTTCAAAGTTCCGTTCCCGTCACGTCATCCGCAGCCCGCAGAAAAAAGAGGGAGAAGTCCGTCAGCGCCTCGGCGGCTGAACAGATGTAATCGGGGGCAGAAAATAACCAGCAGGGTTCACAAACTGCTGTTCAAGAACTTAATACGATGTGAATATTTACTGAGTTCAGCATCAACCAAGACAGTAAACCAGATCTGGAGCGACGTGCATGTCACGTCTCTCCCTCCCTCCCTGTGTCGCATCCCACATCTTTATTAAACTCTTCATCACAGCGGAGTTTCCGCACGCGAGTGCACCGGCCACCATCCTGCCATCTGATAAATAAGAGTCTGCGTCTCTCTGAAACAGCTTGTATGGTTTAACCAGCACGGCAGAAACTGTCTGCATCAAGTTAGTAACCTGATCCCTGCAGCAGGATTACAGCCTCCAGACCTGCGCAAAACGCCATCACAGAATCAGTTTAGTGTCGGAGAATATTCCGTCTTTTTTTCTCATTAAATTATTCTGTCATTATTATTTCGTCTGGAACAAATTCACATAGATTTTACTCTAAAGTTCAAATCTGCACGGCTCTATGCTCTCTCTTTTTTAATCTTAAATAATTTTAATGTTTATCATTTTAAAATCATACTTCTACTTTTTTGTTCTTAATCATTTTCCCTTTTACACCCCGCTGCAATGCTTGGTTTATCTAAAGCACTTTGAATTTTCCTGTAGGCTACATGAAATGTGCTGTATAAAAAAACTTGCCTTGCCATTTAAGTTTCCCCTCTGTTACCAGACGCTCTGACGTCATAGAGAAACAGCTGGATTTTGCTTTAATATATTATTAAAAAATGTTATGTTGAGAATGAGAAATAAATCTGTTATTGCCATATAAACACACATAAAAGTACCGAAAACTGGTACCGTTTGGTACCGGTACCGATTCGCAGGTACCGAAAATTGGTACCGTATCGATTCAGATGTGAAAGGTACCCATCCCTACATACCAGCAGTAAAATATGGTGGTTTTAGTGTGATTGTCTGAGGCTGTTTTGCTGCTTCAAGGCCTGGAAGACTTGCTTTGGTTAATGGAACCATGAATTCTGCTGTCTACCAAAAAAAAATCCTGAGGGAGAATGTCCGGCCATCTGTTCATGACCTCAAGCTGAAGCGCATTTGGGTTCTGCAGCAAGACAATGATCCAAAACACACCAGCAAGTCCACCTCTGAATGGCTTAAGAAAAACAAAATTAAGACTTTGGTGTGGCCTCGTCAAAGTCCCAACCTGAATCTGATTGAGATGCTGTGGCACGACCTTAAAAAGGCGGTTCATGCTCGAAAAGCCTCCAATGTGGCTGAATGACAACAATTCTACAAAGATGAGTGGAACAAAATTCCTCCACAGCGCTGTAGAAGACTCATTGCCAGTTATCGCAAACGCTTGATTGCAGTTGTTGCTGCGAGGGATGGCCCAACCAGTTATTAGGTTTAGTGGGCAATCACTTTTCACACAGGGCCATGTAGGTTTGGATTTTGTTCCCCCCTTAAAAATAAAAATCTTCATTTAAAAACTGCATTTTGTGTTTACTTGTGTTATCTTTGTCTCACATTTAAGTTTTTTGGATAATCTGAAACACACAAGTGTAAAAAACATGCAAAAAACAAAACAAAATCAGGTAGGGGGTTAACACTTTTTCACACAACTCTATATGTATGTATATATATATATATATATATATATATATATATATATATATATATATATATATATGTATGTATACAAACACTGAAAACTGCTGAGTTAAAAATAACCCAATTTTAGTTATTTTGTAACCCAACCGCTGGGTCAATACAGTACCAACCCAGCAGTAGTTAATTTGACCCAACAGAATGGGTTGTGTATCTTAACCCAACCATACACATTTAACTCAAGTGCTGGTTCAAATGAATTAACGTGTTGGGTTGTTTTGACAGTGACGAAGCATATTTGTCATTTGCCCTATCCGAATTCTGGAAAAAAAGTTTTAAAATGATTGTTTTTCAAGCTAAAGGCAATTCCAAATGAGAAATTCTGCTTTCTTCATCTGAACCATCTGTATGACAAGATAATGTATTTCTCTAATCAAATCAAATCAAATCAAATCAAGTTTATTTATATAGCCCTTTACAGTACCCATTGGACACACAAAGTGCTTTACAGGAGGGGTAACAGAAAAACATTGGGACAGGTGGGGGAGGGGAGAAAAAGGAAACCACTGTCCCGCCCTCTGCAGAGGACGTGATAATGGGTTAAAAAAAACACCCTCAGTACAATTAAGCACGTATACAGACAATCACAATATCATGACACATGTGGTAGGGAGGAGGAGGGGTCCAGAGCCCAGTGAGAGAGGAGACGCAGCCAAACAACAGGGGGCGCATCTTTCCATCCTACACCGATTTCTGGTGGGAGGAAGTTGAAGGACCAGCAGTGCAGTGGACATGTGTGTGTCAGTATCGTGTGATGTGTGTGCGTGAGCGAGAGACAGAGCACACACACAAAGTCTGTAGGTGATAAGATAAGTATATTAAGGTAATAAGCCTTGCCAGAGTGTCTACTGCTCCCGTGGAGGGGGGGGGGGGGGGGTTGCAGAGCTTCACTTCGGCAGTTTCTCCAAGGACATTGGGGAGTAGATTAGATAAGTAGGATTGTTTGGGTCAGGCTGACATCTGTTTTCTTGCCTGCCCTCAAGTCCCAGCAGTCTCCAATGGCGATTCCAAACAGCCAAATCTTGGTCATTTCCATCAATTGCCGGTCGTCAATTTCTCCAAGCTTGCATCAATCTTGCGCAGCAAGTTCAGAATCTCCTCTTGCTTGTCACTCTTAGTCAGAGTGGCTACAAGTTTTTGAATCTGCTCACAGATCGCATTAGTCTGAGTGTTGGCGACACGGCAAACAGCCTCCGGCAGCTTGCCAACCGCTGCCATCAGCTTATAATATTTCAGATAAACCAGGTAGATGCATGCTCCAATCAGCAGGAACCCGATTATCATAAATCCAAAAATGTATACGTCCTCGACGTCTTCCACAGAAAGCACGGACAGGCACATAATCCTCCACTTTCCCCATGAGTCCATTACATACCCGGCCGGGTGCGTTTCTGCAGGGCAAGAAGGCTGTCCCGAGCCTTGTCTTTGGGTGGAAAAAATTTTATCCAATGCGTTGAGAGACCAGCCGACCAGATCCATGATTTCCAAAAGTTGAAGTTTGGGAGAAAACACAGACAGAAGCTCTGAGAGAGACAAGACAAAGATTGCAGGGAAAGCAGGGAGACGGGAGCAGAGGGAAGCACGTCTGCACTCGCTGAGAGCCGGAAGTGAAAAAGAGAATGAAGCCAGAGACCAAACACTAGCTTAAGTAGCTAGGGATCTATCATCGATATCTTGTCATCTTTAGTGAGTTTATCACTGCTAGTCCCATCGAATTTCAGGTTTCCTGCAAGCCCCCCTCCCCTCTGCAAGTTTGTGTATTCACTCTACCTTGCTAACTGTCCCCATTGTAATGCAAATAACCTCTAATTTTACCAGCACCTGTACATGGCACTGGATAAAGGCTGAAACAAACTGGAATCACAACAAGAGCATATTCCAAGCAATTGTCATTACCTACCCCTGCAACATCATACCTTTTTGCAGTAATATGTTGATGAGTCATATCTAAATCTTTTATTTAGGCAAACCTGTTGAACAACCAGATTTCATACGGGTCCTGGTTTCTGAGCTGAAAAAAGGTCATACCTATGCTTCTCCAATGAGGCAAGGAAGAGCCTATTTATATTGTCCATTCACCAATGGACTAATTTCTCAACAAGAGAGTACCTTGCAAAGCTCACAATGTGAAAGAAACAACAACTAAGAGACAAATTGTGTCTTGTCTTATCTTGTCTTGTCATTCACTATTTCAGCTTAGAAAATGAAAAACAGTACGACTTCAGAATTACATTTATTTCACACACTGAAAAGCAGTACAGATGAAGATCTATCTATCTATCTATCTATCTATCTATCTATCTATCTATCTATCTATCTATCTATCTATCTATCTATCTATCTATCTATCTATCTATCTATCTATCTATCTATCTATCTATCTATCTATCTCAGGTGATCTGCATGTTGCTGCCCTGTCTGTTCATCTCTCACACAAAAGGTACTGTTTCTTTATTTGCTTTTCTTTTGCCAAGTTCTGCTCAAATTCATATTTTTCATATTCTCAGTCATTATTGCACTTACAGTATTTCCCCTTGCAGCACCAAACCCCAGACTTTATAGGATGACAAAAGACAGTGTGGAATTCAGTTAAGTGAAGTCTGTTAACCTGCCATGGGACAAAAGATGGAAATTAGCCACTGGCTACAATCTTCTATATTTATATGAAAATGCCCATTAATAAGCCTGATCCATATTCTTAAATATATAAACTGAAATTGAAAATGTGCAGATGGAGATACAGTAAGTCACAAAAGTCAGTCTTTTTTGGGGGGGTGGGGGGCACTAAAGAAATATAACTTTGCTACAGTGCAATGCAATGTAATCATTGTAGAGCATGTTCTACTGTGTAAATTTATTGTCACTTCAAAATTACTCAATACCAAACCAATAATGTCTAAACAGCAGGTAACAAAAGTACTGTAAGTACACCCCTGATGAAAACAACCAAATTGGCCACAAAGTGTCAATATTTAGTGTGGCCACCATTATTATCCAACGCTGCTCTAATCTAGGGATGTTATGTTCGAGCCCATCTGCTCGACTCCGCCTCGATCTTATGAACCGGAAGTCTTGCTACCGCTGTTTTGGTGGAAGTGTCAGCATGCCGAAAGCCACGTGACCACACAAACCGAGGCCTCGTTACGTCATCCAGAAATCTTGAAGAGACTGGGTTTATTAATCTGTCAATGCTTACTACAGGTTCCAATCGCTTGGGAATTTATTGAAAAATAGTTAATTTATCACAGAGGATAATTCCAAGATATTAACCACAAAGGAAACACTAACTGAAGGTTGGCAACGCATCTTTTATTATACACCGTGTCAGAGACAAGACAGCTCCAGGCAGCGCTTCCCTCAGCTGCAGTACACATCCACGGCCAGCAGATGGAGGTCATGCTCACGGTCTCAAATGTCTCGAGACTTCGTGTCGATCTCTTAGCAGCTGTGTCAAAATGTCTCAGTGTCTCATGAAGCTTCGTTTTCACCATCCCTACTCTAAACCTTCGTGAAGTTGGCCCCCCAACCCACGCTAAACCCAGTGGAAATGCTCTCAATCGTTTGTGCTGCGTTTGTGCAGAAAAAATTATCGTTTGTGCTGCTTTAGTTTTTAAGATATTAAATAATATCAAAAGGGTCATTCTAAGTTCACGCAGCCCCCCGACTTTATCCAAATTACACCAAAATGGTCTCAATCGTTTGTGCTTCGTTTGTGCTGGTTTGTGCAGAAAAATTATCGATTGTGCTGCTTTAGTTTTAGTGTCGATGTTTCGCTAGGTTAGCTGTGCTGCTGGACTTTGTTGCGACCGCTTTGACGCACCGTTTGCACACAGACCTGTCTACGTCTGTCGCTTTTCCTTCCTCGTCTGCTGCATGTGAAATACTTCCAAAGAAGACTTTTTCCTTCTTCTTTTCTAATAAGACCATCTGGTCTGGACTTCCAGCAGCAGAAACATGAGCTGTCAGGCTCTCTGCCTGCCTGTCGGTCGGTCAGCCGCTGTTTACCTGCCGGCTGCTGCCTGTCAAGTGCGCGCGCACGGTAGTATCGATACCATGGCAAATTAGTATCGTTGTCGATACTGCGTTTCAGTATCGATACTTTTCGGAGTATCGATATTTTTGACAACCCTAGTCCTGGTCCCGGTCTTGTCCTGGTCCGGTCCTAATCTGGTCCTTGTCCTGGTCTAGTCCTGGTCCTGGTCTGGTCTGGTCCTGGTCTGGACCTGGTCCAGTCCTGATCTGGTCCTTGTCCTGGTCTAGTCCTGGTCTGGTCTGGTCTGGCCTGGTCCATCTCATCAGACCACCCTTCCCCTCCCTTTGGAAACTGGCTCAGTTTAATTCTTCAGTGTTCTCCCCCCATAAGGCATGATAAAGGGAAAAGGGTGAACCCACTTTAGTGACTGACTGTATATTCTACATTCAGTTTCAGCAGAACATTTAGTTTGTGCCTTTAACTTGTGAGTTTTGCTGTGGCATAATTGTGGGAGGATAATTGGCTAATCCAGGAAAATTATATTTTGATGCAATATACTTTTTGTATTATTATTATAGGGTCTCCAAGAGTCAAGTAAAGTTTATTTATAAGCTAGTTTGAAACAACAGAAGTTGACCAAAGTGCTGTGCAATTTAAAAAAAAAAACCCCAGAGACAGAACAACACCACATAATAGATAAAATTCCACAAAACAACAGCCAACCAAAATGTCAAAAGTCAATCTGCTGGTGAGGTCCTGATGTGGAGGGAAGGGCAGATCCACAGTTTAGGGCAACGAGTGGGTGCACATTTTAAAAATACATGAATAACAAATAGATGTTTTCAGACAGAAATTCCTGGTTTTTGCTCAGTTTCATTGCATGCTTTTCCAGCTTTAAGGTGGCTCCCTTTATGATGTGATTGCTGCACAATTGACAAGTTCTTATACAAATGTTTGTCACATACTGTCTTTAGTAAATGTACTTTTTTTGCATTGTTATCCACCATACCTCTAATTAAAAGTTAAGGATATTCAGCTTTCTGTATAATGTCAAGGAGCCTAAAATGCACTACAACTTTTTCAAGCAGACTTACACTTTCACCAAACTTCTGGATGCACAATTGTTCTGTGCTAACATATTTATAGCACAACATGATCTATAACATGGAGATACACATAAAAAAAACCAAAAAAAAAAACCACCACATATATAACCTATAAATGTTTTGGTTCAATGGGAACTATATTTAAACTGTTCTCTTCATCATTTTGTTCATATTTTGACATCAGATCAAGATAACACCTAGCACATGACGTGTTAAGGGGACACTAATATTTTTATGTTAAAGCATACTCATCACTGTTAACTTGTTTCAGTATGTTGGTTAAGATCTAGGAACAACCATTGTATAATTATACTTTAAAGCTCTTTATTATCAATAATTATCATCATTATCAAGTCAATGATAATTATCATTGACTTCATACATTTTCTGGAAATTTCCCCCAAAACTTAAAGGAGAACTCTTTTTGAACTTTTTTACCTCAATAAATGCTTTTCGAAATCTCCATGGGGATAAACAAAGTGTTTACAGAGCGATTCAATGACTTATTAGCCACAAACTGCCTCCGGGATCTCCTTACAGAAAAATGTTTGTGTGTAAAAACATAGGATTTCTGCATTCCCCCAGCACTCAACATTGTTCAAGACCAGGTTCTGCCTTCATAAGTAACTTCTCTTTCCCTGAACAGGTTTAAGTGCTCAAGGTGCAAAATATGGTTACCTCCACCCAGGGCCGTAACCAGGGTTATGAAACTAGTGAGGTACAAAACCATGCGAGCGCGTAATGTGCGAGCAAAAAAAAAGAATTTGAGTACTTATTTATGAATAAAAAGTAAAATAAATAGTGTTTTAAACTGTGCAAATACACAAATACACAATCTTATAATATTGTTGACTGGCTCTGAGAGCCAATGCTTCATACTGAATCAGAGGTGCTGGCTCCTAGTTTTTTTTTAGGAGACCATGCTGCCAGTCACATTTGAGCATATAGGTTTGTACAAATACATGAAAAAAGAAGGAAAGGCTATTTTCCATTGCAAATGAAGACAGGAGTTAGTGAAGAGTGCGCCTGAGTGCATTGCACTGTCTTGTAATATAACATTGTGACACCTCCAAGTTTAACTTTGTTGTTTTATTGTACTGTGTATCTTTTCTTCACCTGCCATCGGTGTATTGATGCAAATTAGCTTGCTAATGCTAATCCAACATGTTTCTCTCTGTTGCTATATTATGTTCATTAATATGTACTATCCCTATTAAATAAACAAAAAGTTTGAAGATAGAATAAATGCACAGAATTTTAAGGCTTCTCATAAAAATACTGAATGCAAAAAGTTTTTGACACACAAACCATTAATTTATTGCAAAATTAAGATAAAATACAGAGCTGCAAATATCTTAAATTAAGAGTCATTCGGGAGTCGAAAGAGCCGGCTCTTCTGTAGGGGCCGAATCAAAAGAGCCGGCTCTCTGAAAAGAGCCGAACTTCCCATCATTAGCAGCAGGCTTACGCCCGGCTCAGCCGCACTCTCAGGCTCAGCGGGGAGAGAGAGACAGAAAAAAAAAGTCTATTTGGTTTACTCTGTGAAGGGGAGATCTCCCCCAGTGCAAGTGGGACAGATTCTCGCATTTCACAGACGAGGCAGTTACATAGAGTGTAAACGTCACCCGGTTCAGCATCATGTACAGCTGCGGGGTTGGGGGGGCAGCGGTGTTTTGGAACGGAGAGGTGTCCCTCTCTCCTCCTCTGACTTAAGGCTAAATAACGTTTGCTAGTAAGATAAGATGACGATAAGATTGAGATAACCTTTACCCCCCCCCCGAGTTGAACTATTATGACAGATACGTGAACTGGCGAGTGTATTTGTTCCTACTTCTCATTCAGGTCTTCCCGTGTGGAGAACCTCTTCTTCTTCACCTCAAAACCGAAACATGTCAAGGCCGCCGGTAAACGTGACGTGCTGCGGCGTGATGTGTAACGCTACAGGTCAGGAGGAGAACTCATATGCAAAAACACAACTCATTTTTTCATTTATTTTTATTCTTTAAACACAACTCCTGATTGTCAGCTACAGTATAGCGGTTAATGTGCGATCTTTCTATAAATTAGATTTTTTTTCTTTTTTTGGGTGGGGTGGGGGAATGAATATCTTTTATTTTAAAAAAATCCCATGAAATATTAAACGAGGTATTTAGCTTGGGTACCTCATTGCTAGTTATGGCCTTGCCTCCACCTCACATGCAGCATCACACCAATATGAGTCACTGATTGAGAAAATTGCACAAAAAAATTATAATTCAGTCTTTGGATCGTGTTCTTGCAAATTTCTCACTTTATCTTCATAATAATTTTTCTATTGTCATACATCATCCCATAAAAGAGAATGATAGCAGAAAGTCTCATGAAAGACTTAAAATATACATTTTGATCAATGATGTATGTTCCTGCTGCAGGTTATCGGTATTCCAGAGAGGCTCTTCAATAAATGTGTTAATCTGTAAGAACAGTATTTCCATAAATCCTAGAGTATTAATACAGAAATACAGCATTGCTTGAGAGAGATTTTTAATAAGTGATGTAGCGATCATCTTAGCTTTTTTTCAGAATCACAGGTCTCCGTTCATTGATTTGATGCGTTTCTTGATTTCAGGGCACAGATGAAAAGAATTTATTGGTTTTATGGTAACTGATTTATTATGCTAAATCTCAGGTATTTAGGTATCACACTATATGCTAATCTGATGTGACCTCTAGTATTTTTCATTTTTACTAGTTATTTGCTTTTCATTTCATTGCCCTTCCACCAAATGTGTTAAATTAAATACAGGTCTTATATTACAGAAGCATCAGAGACTTAAAAACCATTTGGCACAAGTTCAAATGAAAATGCATGAAATGTACTAATCAATGCTGCACTTTGATGAGAACTCTACACTACAAAAGTACACCACAGTGCATCTAAATTAAAGGAGTAAATCATCTGAAATTTGTGTTCTGGTTATTTTCTGACCGGAGACTGGCAATGGTAAAAAAAAAAAAAGAAAAGTAATTTAACTGCAGATAAAGGCTGCATGTGTGGAGCCGAATGTGTGTGTATGTGTGGATTTCATAGCACAGAAAGGATAAAATAAGATAAATGCCACACAGACACAGAGTCTGGTTTGTCAACAGGTTCTGAGTCAGTCGACAACAGTGAGACTGAAGAACTTTGTGATTCCGAGAACAGAAGAAAAGCCGACGGGAGAAGCTGACAGGTCCGTAATGAAAAATCACGACGTGTTCTTACAAATCAGAAAATGTGGATTTGAAACTCTATAATACTCTATAATATGAAATAAAATAAAACTGTAGCCAAAATTCATATCACAAAGACATTGAGGCTCTGCTTTTTTTTTCAACCAAGATTTTCAAGAAAGTTTCATACAGTTGATGAATATAATTTGAGGAATTTTTCCGATGAATACATCAGCGTCTGTCTACAGGAGCTGAATACCTCTGGTCTAAAATATTACATAATTTATACATTTATCTGTTCATGTTTAAAATGTGACAAAGTGACTTGAGCTTTCTGTAGATATTTGCCACGAATCAGTCATTTCTGAGCCAACGATGTGTGTGAAAAACTGCAAACAAATAGGTTCATAAACTAGACATATTCTAAACATTATACCAGATGGATTCAGTTGTTTTATTGAAGCATCGGTCCATTTCCAATGTTCGTACCAAATATATCGACTATCATAGTCTATATCGACTGTAGTGTCAGCGACCTCTTGCAACAAGAACAACAGGATGAAAATAGGTTAAATTGTATCCAGTGCCCAAAGTTGGATGCTGGGTCGCTAAAAAGGCAGACGTTTGATTGCCAGTGTTAAGACACCCTTGATGCGCATAAAGATTTTCAGTGTCGACGCCTTCGACGCATGTCAAGGGCAGAGTTTTCAGTCTGTTTGAAAAATGGCACAAGCAGACTTTTCAGTGCCTCCTGGACGCACATCAGCCATTTACTTTGCGTGTAAACCTGATGCCCCTGACGCCAAATCGTGTTTGGTCTGAACACACCGTAACTCCTAATTGAGGCAAAAATTCCAAACTGAGAGAGCCCTCAATGACTCTTCTTATAGACTAGTCTACAGACATTTCCTTTTTACTTTAACAGTCGATTATTTTCTGCCAAGTACTTCCAGTCGAGTAATATCTCCATTCATTTACATTGAATAGTGATGTCTCTAAAATGGTAACATTCTCATTAATTTATCATAAAACAACGTGTTTTATTACTTCCTCACCTGCAATGACACTGAACTGGGAGGATAATATGATGAAATGACAATGATGTTACAACTAGCAATATATTTTCATACTTTGTTGAGTCCATGGGGATAAACAGGAACGCCGTAGACTTACATAGTGTGCGTCGTTGATAGCGACACAGTTTAGTGTCCACAAAGACAAATGTTCAACCAAACCAGTGTCTGAATGATTCCTGTCAGAAGGATTGAATGGTGGTTACGGATGATTTTTGTTTTTTAGTTTTTGGTTATGGAGGATGGAGAGGTGGAGACTGCGGGCTGCACCTGTAAAGCAGGACCCGGTCGGTCATGCAGCTGCGTGGCTGCCGTCCGGTGGTAAGTTTGGTCTTTTTACAATGTTCATATTTATTTGTTTCACAAGCTGCTGTAGCCACGTACGGCACAAAATGTCCAAGACCGCTTTTTGGGTTTAACAGTATCCACTTTTCAATCATCGAGTTCGGGAGCTCTTCCTACAGTATGTGTGTTGTTTATTTGCATATGTCCTCAGTGTAAAATACCCTGCAACCGTGGTAACCGGAAGCCCTTAGCAGAAACTAGCAGACTTGGTAGCTCCCATGATTTTGGCCATGAAACTTGCCTATAGTGAAAATGGAAACAATCTGGAGC
>JALJCO010010920.1:0-229933 GCA_023101725.1 Atherinomorus stipes
TGTGTGCAGCATTTTTTTTCAGGGCGGGGGGGGCTTCAAGTCCATTTTGATTGGATAATTCCTTGAAACGGCCCTGGCATTTGGTGTGCTGCTGAGACGCTACGCTGCACCTTATTTCGCACATGGGAAGGCGGAAGAAGAAATAGGTCCTACTTATTCGTACAGTTTAGTTGGTTTCTACTGTGTTCATGATAACGATGAACAACATCTGATTTAACTTGAGGATCAGTTCTGTATAAACTGTTAGGAGGGAAAGAGTCAGTATTTCAGTATCAATCCGCATTAATGCTTTTGAGCTATGTGGTTATTTGATTAATTTTATTATGCACATAGTGGAAAAATACCGAGGTCCAGATCTCGGTGTCCTCAATGATAGCTACAGCCATGGCTGCATGTGCTCAGTGTCCTGGGTAGTCCCATCAGGCCTGCGGGGTAGACCACAATAAAACATCAGTGCTACATCCAACAATGCCAGACAGACGACTCCATTTCACGACTGATGTCTCATCTGGGGAAAAAATCTGGAGAGTTTGCGGTCAGGCTTTTAAGAAGGTGTTGCCATGAACGCTGCAAAAATTAGTGGTCTTAACACGAGTTAAAGAAAAAATACTGAAACTGAAAAGAATCGGAGTATATTTAAGTGAAATAATCTGCCAATGGGATAAGAAGGGACTTGCTAAGATTTCTTGAAATAAGAAAACATATCAAGACTCTAGACAGGCAGAAATAAAGTTAAACAAGTTGTAAAACACTCATTTAGTGAAACCCCCCTCAACACTAGTCTGGTAATGCTTCTTTTGAGTGTTGTTTCTTTGTAATTTTAAAAGAAAAGATCTGAAAACAAGAAGATTTTTCTTAATTGGAGAATTGGCAAAAGCCGCTTGTGAAAGGCAATGCCCCATGTAATTCAAATAACAAAAAACTAAAGAAACTAATAATAAATAAAAATCTACAAAATTATAATTTGCTGAATACAATATTGCTTTTTGATTGTAATTAAACATAATAAAAAAAAAAAAATAGAGCACCTTTCCCATGAGCAGTGGACCAACATACCTGTCAACAGGTGCAGTATTTTGAACGTTACAGAAAAAAACCTGATTGTAGTGATTGCCTCAAAGTGTTGCTCAACAAAATTTTAGCTTCGGAGCCCCATCATGTTTGTTTACTTGTTTTATTTTCAGTGTGTTAGTTTTTTATATTTCTGTTGAACCACAATTACAAATTAGTGTCATAGTTTTCACTTAAAAAAAAGTATTATTACTTTTGCCAATTTCAGCTTATTTCACTTACAGATGATCTTTTTTTTCCTTCTTTAATTGGAGGGTATGAATAATTTTGAGAATGTATGTATCTGACTGGAACTTGTTGAAGGTTTTCATTTTGCCAAGGGCCAGATTGATCAGGATGAAATGGGAATTGAACCTATACAATCATCTGGCTACTGGATAAGCTGCTACCACCCAAGCCGCTGTCTTAAAATGAACCTCTGTGCTACCAGTTCTTCAATTCCTGGTTAGTTTCTCTTGTTTTAAAGGGACTTGAGGCAGAAATTTAAAAAAAACCAAACATAAATGTCCCTTTTTTTTTAATACTAATGGGTGATGAAGCGCTAAATACCAAAAATAACGTTTCCACCCATGTTTCTCTCCGTTGCCTTGAACAGGCTGTGTGCTGCAAAATGCGCTGCAATTCGGTGTCCGAATTTCCCGCGCTGCCCCACGGACATGACGTCAAATGATGCTACATCCGCAGTTTTGATACAGGAAGAAGACGGTCGCGTTAAATTTAAACACTAAGCGATAGATATGGATTATTCTGCCGTCAGAAAACGATCTAGATCAACTGAAAGACACTAAAAAGTGTAACTACGGAGAAAAAGGTGAGAAAACAACATTATAGCTTCAGTTTGTGCACGCTCCCGTGACAGCTTGGCTCGTGGCTGCGGTTACCTGAAGCGCCAGTCGCGAGTTTCGTTTCTTAATCTTGCCTCAAGTCCCTTTAAGATCTTTTCGCTCAAAATGAGAATGCAACAACACTGAAAAGAAGTGAACAGACAAGTTCTAAGTGATTTTCACATAATAAGAAACTTGAAGTGTGTTTCACAGCTTGTTTTAAGCTTGTTCCCGCTTGTCTAAAGTCTAGATATTTTTTCTTATTACAAGAAATCTATGTGTATGAACTCGTACAGGAGGTCTTAAAAAGACACAAAATGATCTGAAACAGTGTTTTAGTTAGATCATTTAACTTAATATGGACATAAGATAATCAGTTTTAGGATTTAGTTACTAAGTAAGAAATAGAAGACGTACTTCAAAAACATGATTAAGAATCTTACATGTTCTTGTCACATATATGACTCTCAAATCAAGATCATTAAAACTGTTTTTGCTGAATACAAGAATGTAAAACTTAGTTATAGACTGTTTTTTGCAGTGGAGGAGATCCTCTCTTTGAAAATGGTTTCATTTCTCTCAATCAGCATTTGCTGACCTTTAAAGAGATAGCATTAAAAATAACTCCTCATCTACTGGCTGCCACCGTTGAGCCAAGCCATTTTGACAAGATGAAAGTTGGCCCTGCTCTGAACTATGTGGTGCAGCTAAAACTGTCCTCAGTCTTACCTGACTGCAGCTTGGCTCCTAGAGCAAGTCTGTCATTGGTTTGACCTGATGTCATCCTCCTACCTTACAGCCCGGAGCTGGCACAGATCATCACCTTCCTCAGGGACTTTATCCATCTGCTCTGTGGGATGAAGACTGGATCAAAGGGAGGTTGTAAACCTGCTCAAAGAGGGAGGCAACAACCTCACTTCTGGCCATATAGGAGGAGATGGTAAATGGACTTACAGTATAGTACTTTTCTATTCAGATGCTGACCACTCAAAACGTTTCACACTACATGTCAGATTCACGTACACCCTCATACCTCGATAGGTGCATCGGGAGTAGGGCTGGGATAAACGATTATTTTCTCAACGATTAATCTATCGATTATTTTTTTGATGCATCGATTAATCTAACACAGTGCAACCTTTTTTTGAGCCAATGCTCCCCTGCCCAATATCCAGGTCCCTTACCACCCCCAACATTAAAATGTAGGATAAAACCATGTTCACACTGCTTGTCTTCACACAGTTTCTGCTCTGTGAAAATGCTTTTTGTGACCGTTCATTATGATTTAAACTGGGGATACCCCTATCGGCATCGGACTATATCGGCCTTAAAACTGAGTATAGGACATCGGCCACCCCACCAATATTTAACCGATATTTAACCGATCAGCAGCTGTTTCTAAAGTCTTAAAAAAACCAACCAAACAAAACTTCTTCTTTACAGACTTTAAAACTTCTAAAGACTATGGTGGGAAAAAATATTGATACACTGAAATATCGCAATATTTTCATATGCTAATATACTGACATTTAGAAACGCGGAATCGATCTATTTTACTCACAAAATATTGCAATATTCATTTGTCCTATTACGAAATCTCACGAGAGTTTGTAACAGAATGATGAAATCTCCAGAGATTTTGTAAGTAAAATCGATCAATTCTGCGTTTTTAAATATAGATATATCGGCATATGAAAATATCGCGATATTTCAGATATTTTTCAAAGTGTTGGAAACAGATAACAAAACTGCTATTTGCAATGACTGCTTATTTTTTCCAGCTTTAATATCGGTATCAATATCGGTTATTGGCCACATGAGTTTAAAATATCGGCATATTGGATATCGGCCAAAATTCCAATATTGTGCATCCCTGATTTAAACATGACCTCTATCGGGAGTCTACAACCCTGTAGTGTTGTGCATTGTTTTACACATTATTTACATTTTGCTGCATCCTTCCTCCTCCGCTGCAATTTGTGACATTCACCTCATTTCAGTGACGTTAAAGTCAGATGAAATTTGACGTGATCACACAGGCAGAGGTTACTGAACACATCAGATGTGGATCTGATTTAGGATGACACAGAAAGCAGACTGGGCCTGATTTTAGAAAAATTATATTTGTGCTGTTCAGATAGGAAAAAACAGATGTAGGAAACATATGGGAGAAAAAAGCTAATTCATCTGAAGTGTAAATGTAGTTTAAGTTCCAGAATCTATAATGTTGATTATTTTGAGTTACACCATAAAAATCCTGCAATGAAACTAAAGTAATTTGACAGAATTTAACGATCAGCAATATGAAAATCAGACGAGGTTTTATCAATGAACAGCATCACAGACATCCACAAAAAACAGTGATGCTGCTGCACATAAATCACACCAAGTTAGTGAACTCTGATGGATCTCTGATAGTTGTTTCACTGCAGGCTGCACATTTATTTCAGCTGTAATGCAGCTGATGCCTCAAATCCACGTAATTATGTTTCTTAAAAAACATAAGTAAAAAACACAACAAAAAACATTGCACGTCTGGTGCTGCTGCATCGCTGTAATTATGGACATTAAAAACTGAATAAAAGCGACAAACATGAGAGCAGACAGCTGCATCGTCTGCGGTATCAAGTACGAGACGCTGCATCCTCCACATCCACCGTAAACACACCTGAAAAGGTGAGTTACTGTAACATGAAAGCTTGATATTAGCAGCCATGTTAGCAGCTAGCTTTGCGCCGTAGCGGCATAAACGTGAGCTTGTTGGTATCTTTAGTTCGTACTAAAGTTATGTAACTCCATCAGATGATTCCTGAATGTGTTCAGGAGAAGAATGAGATGTTTAATGGACAGTTTCCATAAACTGGGACTGCCATGATGACGTTAAACTGGGTCCAAACTGGGATCAGATCCACTGGAAACATCGCAGTTTACTGGGTCCGCTTTATTAGAAAGAACAGCTGTTGCTCGTTTAGGAATGCAAGGAATAGTTATTAAAACTGCTGGTAGAGGGTCTAAATTAATTAAAATATTGAGAATTTTTTCAGTTTAAAAAAAGAATATAATAATATTTGCTGTACTCAGCTCGCACAGTTATTTAAAGCCTAAAAAGACGATTTTCCTCATGCACTAGTGGAGGATAACCAGCTGTGGACATCTGTTCTGCAGGTTTTACATGTTTACCTGCTGTAATATGACTGAGTCAAACTATCAGCGGGTCATTAAGAGGCTTCTGCAGAACTTGATAAGAAACTGTCATGTGGATCAGATGTTGCAGCAGGGAAACATCTAAAACCCTGCAGGTGGTGATCCTGCACTAAGGTGCAGCTTTGCCTCCTCTCCACATTCAGAAAAAATGCTAGTTTAGAGCATCTCTCTGTAGGTCCAGGTGGATTTTTATACATATTAAAAACTCTTGGATAAGTTAAGAACATATTTATAGTCTGAATAAATTCCCATGTTCAAGTTTTCCAAATATGTTTAAGCAAAGAAATTGTCCAAGAGACAAAATATTGGTCAGTTAAACTAAAGATCAGTGCTGTTACAAAATACTGGTAGATAACGGGTGAGTGTGGATTTTAAATTCCTTGGATATTATAATTCAGTCTTCTAAGCAGAGCAGACACCAGGTATGACATGATAGATTACTGATTACAGCTGAAAGAGACTTGCAACGTGGACCTCAGCCATAACACTGGAGACATGACTTGGACTTGCAAAAAAAAAAAAAAAGAAGAAGACATACCGCTTGCAGAAAATGATATACGCATCTAGCAGCAAGAAAGTGCTATTACGTCACGATTTAGACCCTAGTCACAAAAAAATCGCCTCTATTTTTGGCCAAATTCTCCGATGTAAATGTGAATAAACTCGCTTTAAACAAGCCCACTCGTCCGAAAAAAGTTCAGGCTCAGGATTTTCATTTGCTTTAAGCCCTGAAAACGTCAGACTACCCTTCCTTCCTCAGTAAAACAGTTGGGTCTGGTAATGATATGCAGCTTTCACAGTTTTTCACACTGAATAATTTTTTCTATAGATGAAACCACATTCTCTTCTCTCTTCCATTACGTCATAATGGAGTGAAGATGTCACATTTGTGGTACCAAATTTATCATTAATTTGTTTTAAATGGAATTGGAACATTCAGCGAGAAGTTTCATAGTGGTAATTTTATGCAAATGTCAACCTCACCATAAAAAAAAAGTTGCCAAAAACACATTTTCCTGAATGTGCTTTTTTGAGTCTTCAAACCGTTTCCTACAACATATGAAAAATGTCAGTCTTTAAAAGAACAATTCAGAGTTTTCATCATGTGTTCAGTGAGTCTGAAAAACTTGTCCTTTTCCTTAAAGGCCTCCTTCCACTGAAAACCCGTTTAACTTGCTCCTTCTGAAATACGGAGAGTTTCCCCTTGTTTACTTACACATGCTGACTTGCTAGCGTTTCGTCCCTCCCAGTCGGCTGTGCTTTCTCTTTAGAGAAACAATACGAAGAAAAGAGCGAATCGGGAACAGCCTCGCACTTCTACGTAACATTGCAAATAGCGTATCCCACGTGTGGTTTCTATCTGTCCATTGGAAGGCAGGTAACCCTCCACTACACACTAGAAGTAAAGACGGCACGACTGTAGCTTCGGAGTTGAGAAGCTAATTAGCTAACTGTTTGTTAGCATGGCGGAACAAACTTGTTTGTCGGCTCTATTTCCTGTCTGTAGCGAAATAAGAGCGGAGGGCGGAGCTTCCTTCATACACTGATGGGAGCCAGCCAATCAGACGGAAATTCATGAGAAGGACCCGGAAAAGCCTGCCGTTGGACCACAAGCCTCTCTTCTAGTATACAAATACAGCTGGATACAAAGATACCAGAAGGTTTTTTTTTAAACAGAAACGATGCAGAATGCATTCAATAATAATGGAGAACACAGAAATATTAATGAAATGACCATGGAAGTACAACTTTAACATTCATAATGCTATGTAGCTTTCTTTTCTCTCAAAATAGAAAGGGTCAAAACATTTTATATTGCAGGTTTGTATAGGTCCCAGTAAGCGTAACTAAAATATATTTATACCATGGTCAGGGTGAATACCCAATTCTGATTGGCTGCAGGTTGTCCATTAAAAAGTGATGTAGGGCACCTAGAAAAGAAGTTCTGGTGAAATAGCCTGATTGTTTTAAATCGGTGCGCTGGCTCAGACACTATTTGGTAACCGTGGCAACAGAAACTCAGAACATACACTGACATAACTTATTTCACAGTTTATTTTACCACAACGGCGATAGACAAAAGACGAGTAGTTATTGATTCTTAAAGTTGTACTTCCGTGGTCATTTCATTAATATTTCTGTGTTCTCCATTATTATTGAATGCATTCTGCATCGTTTCTGTTTAAAAAAACCTTCTGGTTGCTTAGTATCCAGCTGTATTTGTATACTAGAAGAGAGGCTTGTGGTCCAACGGCAGGCTTTTCCGGGTCCTTCTCATGAATTTCCGTCTGATTGGCTGCCTCCCATCAGTGTTTGAAGGAAGCGCCGCCCTCCGCTTTTATTTCGCTACAGACAGGAAATAGAGCCGACAAACAAGTTTGTTCCATCATGCTAACAAACAGTTAGCTAATTAGCTTCTCAACTCCGAAGCTACAGTCGTGCCGTCTTTACTTCTAGTGTGTAGTGGAGAAAGAACAGCCGACTGGGGGGAACGCAATGCTAGCAAGTCAGCATGTGTAAGTAAACAAGGGGAAACCCTCCGTATTTCAGAAGGAGCAAGTTAAACGGGTTTTTAGTGGAAGGAGGCCTTTAAAGGTGGATCTGTCTCAGTTTTACACGAACCACAGACTCCGAGCTCGGCTGTGGGTCGACTCAAACGCCAGGCTGGAACATGCCAGAGCAGAGTCCTGCACAGGTCCAATTTTTCCAACCCATGTTCCAGTCAAAGCTGAACCTGACCTGACCTGCTGATGTTAAAAAAAAACAAAACAACCTGCACGTCAGCAGGAGTCTCCCGTCCCTCCCTTTACTGCGTTTCTTTTCTTCATTCATTCCTGTAGACTGTTTTAATGTGATAATGAACTGTTGCTTTGTGACGTTTTCATTTGCAATAAGAAAAAGAGAAAAACGCAGCAAGTAAATAGTTTATTTTAAGGAGCACCTGCTCTAATAATTTTTTAACATATCACACTGAACAACTTGACCCTATAATCTTTCACTTTGCCATTTGGAGGCTTGATAGGTGTTATTCAGAGATTGCTGCATAAACAAGATCTCATCCAGCACCTCTGCTTCCAGCTGTGTTCTCTGAGCTGAACCAGCTGTGGAGAAAGACTCACAAGCTGCGCTGGGATGGGAAAGTGAAACACTTATAATGACCAAAATAATAATAAAAAAAAAAAACAAAAAGATGTAGGTCTCAGTGAGAAAAACAACAAAAGAATAAAATCCATTTGTTTGAACACCCAGGCCTGACTACTCAGCAGTCACTGCCCCACTCGCAGTTTGCTTGATAGTGTTCTCCAATTGGAGCAAATGAATTACGTAGAATGATAAGCTGCTGTCTGATTTAACCATTTCTGAACAGAGAGACAAAGCTGACTGACCATAAACAGGAGCTTTGATTCTTGGCACCTTTAAATGATAATTGTCTGAGTATGACGCCCTATTTTCATTGTGGTTTATGCGGGTTAATTCTTTAGCTAACAATGTTTTTTTTTTTTTTTTTTTTTTTTTTTTTACATTTTCTTCAGACTAAATGTTACTTTTCTAAGGCTAGGCCCTGGATAGCCCTGGATATCTACTCAGATATCCAGCCCTGGGGTCTCATTTATAAAACTGTGCGCAGAATCTATACTAAAAGTGTACGTGCGCCAAAAACCCAAAGTTTGCTTACGCCGAAAAATATTCAGATTTATAAAACCGGGCGTACGCAAAAATCCAAGCAATTTCCCCTTTATAAATCACACTCTCCTTGGAAGTTTGCGCAGGTGAATTTGGCTCATATCCCGCCCCCTACACGCCCACTTTCTACCATGAAGGGTCAATGCAAAGCACCTCATGGATATTTTTTGCATATAAATAAGCAGCTGATCTGAGGCATTTAAACTTGATCGTGGCGACTGAGAAGACGAGAAAACACAGTTTCATGGAGAATGAAGTGGAGGAGCTTGTTGGTGAGGTGAAACGTTGAAAGAACGTTATATCTGGAACTTCACAGTGGAATCGCAGATAAACAGAAGTGACAGCACGTTGCTGCAGCGGTGAATGAACACAACGGCTCGCTGCACACCGGAGCGCGTTGTGGTCAACAACTGCGCACTGGGATTAAACGGATTCGGCGGGTCGGTCGAGTCCAGTTTAACACACAGATCCAGGAGTTCCCAAACTTTCTGAGCTACGACCCCCCAGATACCAGACGTTGTTGTTCCTGACCCCCGCAACAGCTGAGCTCTTTATTGTGCGACATTTCAGATCATCCTGCAGCATCTACATGTGAGCCTGGAAAACTGTCAGAATCTTCATGAATTAGGGGGATAACGGGGGTTTATGAAAAATACTTTATTATTCCCAGAAGGGAAATTCAATGTTTGTAATACTGTTTTTTTTTTTTTTTACAATATAACATCTATCTAACATATAAAAAGTACAAGTGCAACAATAATCATACATATTATGTACACAACTGTAAGAAAACATGATAATAAAAAAAACAACCTAGCTGACCAAGATATGAGAAGGGGCTTTTGCAAGATATTGCTAAATTGCAATTTTTATTATGAGTTAGGCTCTAATTTATTTATTAGAAAATTAATGCGTTTATATTCCTACAGATTAATCTCCCTGCATTAACAGATTTATTTTGACAACCCTAAAAATTCTAAATGTATTTAGTTTACAGCGATTACAAACGTCTGGCGACCCTCTGAATGATCTAAGAATCCCCAGTTCGGGAAGGTTGCTCAGGGGAATCTATCGGTATCAGTCAGTAATCATGACCCAAGGAATATTCGTGGTTTCTAAAAACTCTCTCCATCTTTATCCTCTTCTTTCCATGATCTTCCAGCAGTGCAGCGCGTCCGTTGTGAAGCATTATGTACGAGTGTCACCGTTTCCTCAGTAATTACAATCAGCCTCCACACCTTGTTACAGGTAACCTACCAATAACTGTCATCCTATATAATTAAAGCTGCAGCCTACTGTTGCTCTCTGAAATGAGGCTGATGGATCGTACAGCTCAATCCAGGAACAGACGGGGGTTTACGATGGTCTCCGGTCTGATATGATGGTTAAATGCATGATCGTGGCTTCAGCTCATCATCTTACCAGCGGTGTCGCCAGTTTCCCGTCTCAAAAATGTTCGTGCGCAAGGTTCAGAGTTTGCGTACAGGTGCGCACATTTTCCCGTCAGGTTTGTTTTTATAAATCTGAAACTTTGCGTGGAAAATTACTTACGCCATTTTCAGGCCCTGTTTTGTGCGTAAGCAAGCTTTATAAATGAGACCCCTGGATATCTGAGTAGAAGGAAACAGGATGTTTCACTTGGAGGAGTCGTGTTTGGACACAAGAGGGCAGCACCAGTCCAGGAAAGGCTGCAGCTTCCTCAGTCCTTCAGTCAGGAAGCTGAGGACCAGACATGGTTTAGCTGAATCAGCTTCCAGAGGTGAACACGTTCAATGGTCACAGCTGCTGATGCTGTTTGAAAATCTTTCATTAAGTCATTTTAATAAAAGAAACCTTTGAGATCCTCCAGTCATCAGAAGCTCATCAGTGAAATGTTTGTAGATGAAGTAGGAAACATTGAAACTGTTTCCACAAACCTCTGATATTATCAGTCTAATTGTAAAATTATTGTTTATTTAAAGAGACTTAATTATTTAATCATCAATTTTCTGCAGCAGATTTGAGTCTATATCAGTTATATATTTATTTACATTCAGATACAGCTTAGATACTTATCACTATCAATAAAATACCGGATTATTGGAAAAAAAACATAATCAAAACCCTTCTTATTCCAGCTTTGATCAAATTTCCAGAGGCCCACAGTACAGTCCTGATCCAGAGTCCTGATCCAGTCCTCATTTCTTCATTTCTGACCCCATTCTAATCTTTTTAAGTGGTTCTCATCAACAGTTCGCCGGGTTTCTTAAGAGCTGTCAAAGTTTGTCTTTGAACCAAAGACTGTAAAAAATACGGACGTAGTATTCGGTCATGTCTGAATAGGGGAAAGTGAAGCCAGTTGGGCGTTTCCCACCGTCACCATCTTGCTGTGGCGTGTGTGTCGTCACTACCAGAAAACTAAAATGGGCAAAGGCAAGGCAGCTCCAAGCAAATAATTGACAGCCAAGCTAACGCTAACCAAGCTAATCCGAAGTGAACAGGAACAAATGAAGATAGGTGGTCTTAAGGTAAGGCCCACTAAAACTTGCTGTTAACCAGCTAAAAATCGTAGTTGTGCAACTCTGCTACAGGCTGAGGCCTTCCTTAGAGCAAGCAGGGAGCTAACTATAAGCCTCGACGGCTAAAAACGACATCCTGTCTGCTGCCTATCAATCAAAAGGATACACCCCTAATTAAGTGTAATTTTAAGATTAAAGGCAAGGTGGATAATGTTTTCCAAGAGCATTTTTTTATTATATTGCTTAAAGCTAGGGTTGGCAATGTTGGAAAAACGTTTCAAGCAAGCAACATTTAAAAAAAAAAAAAACAAAACAAAAAACACCACCCGAAACCACACCTTCAGAGTGCAGGGACGTGTGCGCCGATGTTTTACGAGCAGGATAACGATAACAGCTGAGTGGATAGCTCGTTAGCTTGATAGTAAACAGCTAACAAACCACATTTCTAAAAACTTTAATCCACTCACCTCCAACTCCTTCTGCGGTGTAAAAAGTCCACACTGCGAACGTCAACGCCTCCAAGACTTGATCCTTATTTGTTGTTTTATTTTGTTGGTGCAGCAGCTGTTAGCAGTCCGTTAGCTATATTTGTTCACAGTGGGCAGCGCACAGGGGGGTCACATGGGGACGGTGAGAGGGGAGGGACAGAGACGAGAAAAGGCATCGATTGGTTCTTCCGTTGCGAATGACCAATTTCTGCCTTTCGGCGATTGGCAGGGGTTACAGAACTGCAGCTCTCACAGAGGTCTGACATTTTTCCTTTCTTTTTATGAATACATGATGTATCGACTACTGTCAGGCAGAGTCCAAAATTAACTTTTTGACTCACTGGCCAAGTTGGCCGGTAGATGAAAAAATACACTGGCCAAGTATATTTTTTACCAGCCAAAATATGAAACTATTTCACACACATATATTGTATCTTCAGGCACGTTATTTCTATGATACAGGATTATGTTAAACACAAACTGATAGGAAGTAACAGCAAGATTAAAACAACAGGAACAAGAAAAAAATGTTTATATTTGATAAATTGGTCATTTCTGAATTTATTAATTTAAACCTACCATTCAGGCTCTTCACTCTCTACTTAGTGCTCGAATGGATAATTCAAAGTGAAGTTGATAATAATAATAATAATAATAATAATAATAATAATCATATAGTAATAATAAATCAAACTTGATAATAAAGTGATAAGTTTGCATCCATCTGTTTCAGGCTGTATTCTACCAAGTGCAACAGTGACTGCTAGAGGTCTCTAAACAAACCGGGACAATCCAGTCTAAAAGAGACGGATGGGCTTTATGCACAGCTCCACTCAAGGGCGTAACTTTGGGTCCATCATGGGGGAGTCGGATTCTTTGCCTGTTTATTTAGTTATTTAATTATATGCATTCGTAAAACAAGTCAGGGTAATTTGGTGTCTGTATAAGAGATACAGTATATTGTGATACTTTTCCTTTTTCCTTTTGGATAAATAGTAAACTTAGTTATTTACTTTTCACCACTATAATCAGCCCCATTACAGGACAGTGAACAGAGATATATTATACATACTGCTGGCCTATGTAGTTTCTTACTTTTATGCAATTAAAACTTGAATTGTAAAATCTGTGAAACTTTCCTATGAAGTCAAAACACATCAAAGACATCCATGCAGAAGAGCATTAAACAGCTTCTGGAACAAATACGTTACTGTGAGTTTTGCATTACTAATCTTTTAACATTCATTAAATATATAAATATGATACAAGGTTCCATGATTAGTTCTCACTGAGACCCAATTTATGTTCATGTTGTGAAGTCAAAATAATAAAAAAAGTAATGATAATAATCCATTGAGCTGCCCTTTACATCATGGGATCTTAAAGGGCTAAATTTTCAAGTGCGAACATGTCTTTTGGGGGGTGAGAATGACGGCCAGTGACCACCTTTGTGCTGAAATAGAGATGTGTAACGTGGCATCAAATGTACTGTAGCTACAAGTAGCCTATAATAATCTAATATTCATTAATACATTTAATTTCAAAACAAGCTCAGAATGCATGAACAACCTTTAAGTGCAGTGTTCATGCACCTGTAACAGGTAACCTCCCCATTACTGACACATGATATAATAACTAATTAATTATTATAATTAAACTAAATAATCATGTGACAACTGAACGCTGTGAAGTCACGTCGCATTTCTAAAGTTCATACAGAAGTAAATCACGCGCATCCCAGATAGTGAGGAGGACTGGTGCTGGATCAAAGTGAAATATGATACAGTGAAGAACGGCCGAAACGTCACAGCATTAAAAAAAACAAACAAACAAACAAGCAAACAACAACTTTGGGAGCTTTTTGCTCTGCATTTCTAAACTTCAGCATGGATCATGTACTGATCCAGTTTACATCCATGAGCACGCGACCAGGAGAGGAAGGCGATCAAAACGGTGAAACTTGCAACTTCGAAGTTGTGCTTTGTTCGGAGACAGCTGGGAAATAACAGTCTTAGCATCAGCCTAACAGGGATAACTACCATGTGGGCTTTGTTAGAAAGTCAATAATGAAATCAATATTCCAAATAAACTTTGGGGAGCTTCAGTTCTTCTAAAATACATCTGACCACATCCTGGTCTCTGGTAGAGAGCCTAACACTTGTGTGTGTCTGCTTTTAAGTGGTTACTGTGTTTTCCGACATGCGCTCTGTCCGCGCGCTGATGGAGTGCACAGATGAAGACGCACATGTGCGTGTATTTACTCCTCATGTGCGTGTATTTACCTCTCATGTGCGTGTATTTACCTCTCATGTGCGTGTATTTACCCCTCTTTGGCCAATCAATTCTTTTTTATTAAGGTTGATGTCGATCATCAATGAATCATGTCGTCTCTCCACCTTTTCTTCTTTACATTACTGTTGGTCTTCTGTTTCCCTCCATCCATCAAACACAGCAATAAGATAGAAAGCGGCCGGTATGGGTAATACCAAATACACGGCGGGGGAAGAGGGCGGGGGGTGCGTTACAATACCAGATGATTAAAGGTGCTGTTGTTTTGCTAGAAAATATTGTAGCTAATAAAAAGAATTAACAATATGTTCATAAAAGATCAGTAATGTTATTATTAAATCCTAGTTGTGTTATTTTTAGGGGGTTATATCCCTGGCTCTGATTATTGGGGGGGTCAAAACCCCTATAAATTACGCCATTGGCTCCACTACTTCCTGAACTTAATACTGCACCTTTGTTTCCTGTCTTTCAAGATTGGATGAGCTGGATTAATCCAGGTGTGTCTGACCATTTGCTTAGATCAGACACAGCTGGATTAATCAGTTAATCCAATCATGAAAGACAGGAAACAAAGGTGCAGTACTAAGTTCAGGAAGTAGTGGAGCTGTGCATAAAGCCTATTGGGACATGAATTTGCTGCTTAGATCAGCTGAACAGACCATAATTTAAGCCTGAGTTATTTGAGGAGTTATTTTAATTTGTGGTTATCTCAATTATTATGGTTACTGAACTTCAGTAAAGTCCGCACATCAACGTCATGTATGGTGTTGTAACAGCACGCCGTCGGTTCTGAGCGGATCCAAGTCTAAACTCTGCCCACCTGACTTGTCACTCAGTCACCCGGGCAGTAAATGGAGCGGATCCTGTCATAGTGCAGTCGGTGTCTTATGTCCAGAGCACCACTTCTCTCTGAACGTTCCGGGTGGCTGTACGTCCTGCTGGTTTATCTTCCCATTCACTGCGCTTTCCTTTGGAAGGCTGTCTCTCTAAGAGTCGCCACAGATTCACGCTACTTAACCAGCCGGAGCTAAATGCTAGTTGTTAGTAAATGTAAGTAACGGAGTGGATGATCCTCTCGTGTCACGAGTGCATGTTTGTGTGTGTCAGTGTGTACATGTGCGACTTTCATACCTGCAGACACCAGAGCAGCATAAAGAAGAAATCCACAATATGAAGATTTAAAAACATTCTTATTTGGAGCAAATATTTACTTGCCATGTGGCGGATAGCCCTCTGAGATTTACTCACCAAACAGAAAATTTACCTGCATTTGGCGCCTGGCGAGGGTTAATTTCGGACCCTGCTGTCAGGATGGAAGGACCATTTCACCCAGTATAACAAAGTGTTCCTGAACAGGATTACCAACTCTGGCTTTAAAGTCTTCTTCACACCCCGATTGCAGCCAATTAAATAAATGTTCTGACGCAAAAATTAAAAAAATTAATCACCTTTGGAACGGACAGGACTGAAAAAACCCCATCCAATGAAATTGTAACAGCCCACGCTTATTGGTTGGATGATTATATGTCCATCAAACTTGAGCGCCGTTTGTCCCCGTCCCACACTCCCCGCACATACGTGCATGCGCTCGCTATGAGCGTGTCACAGTGCACACAGCATGGCTGCTTGCTGCTCTTATCTATGCCACTGTTAGCTCTTAAATCCACCAAAAAGAAAAAAAAAAAAGGATGTGGATCAAGTCATGGAGGTGTTGGTGTTTGCAGTGAGGATGTTTTACACCACAGGAGTTGGAGGTGAGATAATCATCACTTTTTTAGCTTTTTCCTCAGCTGTTTACTGGCAAGCTAACAAGCTATCCATGGCACAGCTATCGGCTGTTCTCCGTTATATTCGCAGACGACCATCAGCGCACACGTTCCTGTGTTCTGGAGGCGTGGTTTTGGGTGGGTGTATTTTTTCAAATGCAGCTTGCTTGAACAGTTTTTCCAGGATCCCCTACTGTGCCTTTAAAGAAAAAGTTCACCCACAGAATGATTTAACTTTATTTTCCACTTACCCTCATGGTGAGCAAGACTCTGGAGCACTTTTTTAATATGTCAATGCAGCCGGCGATCAGGACGACTTCTCCTTTTCCCCCAACTTTCATATAATGGAGTTTGCCAGGGTCCCAGCCAAAGAGATCCATAAAAGTCCACAAAAAATTTTTCCTCCATACTGCTCGTCCCATGTAATCCAAGTGTCCTGAGTGGGTAGCGTCCATAATTAACTCGAAACGACGTCATTTACTATATTTTTTTAGACTAAAAAGGAGTTTTGCTTACTTCCGCGAAGCGCGCACATGCGCGGTCACAAAACTACGGAAGCCTCGGCGTTCAGAGCCTACTCTGCCGATAATGCAAGCGTAGAAAAAGAAATGCACTGTTTATATTGTGTTAAGAGCGCCAGAGCTGCAGACAAACCGGGACAAACACAAGAGGGGTTGGATATTGATTTAAAACAAAGAATGAAAAAAAAGAGAACGCGCGATCTCGTCTTCCGTAGTTTCATGAACGCGCATCGGCGTGCTTGCTAGACATGCGATATAGTATTGTTTAGGCTCTAAAAATATACTAAATGATGTAGTTTTGAGTAAATTACGGACGCTACCTACTCAGAACACTTGGATTACATTGGACGAGCAGTATGGAGGAATATTGACAATTTTTTGTGGACTTTTATGGATCTTTTTGGCTGGGACCATGGCGAACTCCCTTATATGAAAGTTGGGGGGAAACGAGAAGTCATCCTGATCTCCGGCTGCATTTGACATATTAAAAAAGTGCTCCAGAGTCTTGCTCACCATCAGGGTAAGTGGAAAATAAAGTTAAATCATTCTGTGGGTGAACTATTCCTTTAAAGTGGAAATGCAACGCTCAACAAACCTAACTTTATTTACTAGACTGAGTCCTGGTCTTATCAACAATTATGTACCAAACATGAAAAATGTAAGCATATAAAAGAAAAATGTTGCGAAGTTTGACGTTTTTAGGATAAGGACGCCGCCATCTTGCAGACTCTCCGGGTTGGTTTCCCCTCTGACTTAAATCAATAGAAATAAGCAGCTACGCTGCACTATGATTAACAAGCTGGAAAATGTTTTAGAAGATTAATATGATGGAAAGCAAAGCTGGGAAGCCAGTTCAGCATCCAGATCCTGTACTGATGCTTTCCAGCCACAAATTACACCGTGTGACTGAGGAGAGAGGAGGAAACGCCGGTTCTGGTGTCAGGAGGGGGGGTTGGCAGCACCTGTAGGAGTGGCTGCTGTTCAGATGCTGGAAGCTGTCTGCTGTCAGGAGGTCCACATGGTTCAGATCATGCATGGAGCATTTTGTATAACAATTTGGATTACACGTATGGATTATTGTACCGGGAGGTGGATGTTTTGGAGGCGGTGCTGTCCCTGAAGGAGATCCGAGCGGAGACACGGGAGGGTCCGGCAGCAGGTAGCCTAACTAAGCTAACGGTAGTAACCAGTGGTTTAATTTAAAATAAAATAAATTATATAGTGAGACAGTGATACGATGGGAAAGATGCAAAGCATCCAGGCTGCAGGATGATGAGGGGGGGAGCGGGCGGTGTTTGGTTTAACTGGACCCGCCGTGGAGAAACTGGGATTCCCGATCAGAAAGTTTTTATGATGGTCATTTCGCATCAACCTGCTCCAGAGAGGATTTATGAGTGTTGCCATTTGACGTGTGTTTAAGAAGCGGCTCAAAGAGGAACAGAGGCGGAGAGATACATACTGATGTTGGTATGGACTGATGCTGCAGACCGGCCGGTGAGTGGATGTCACCGGCGGTGATATTAAAACACTCAGAGCAGCTGCAGGCTTTTGTCTGCGGTCCTCTAGCTACCAGACTCCATATCTCTTGATCATTTTCCTAATTTTCTCACCTCATGATCTGGAGTCAGGGAGGTTCCCATTTCAGAGCCACCAGCAGCAGCAGGACCGGTTTCTGGTTCAGCAGCTGGAGGTTGTGAACTGTTCTGTCTTCAGCTTAAACTTTAGAAAACTTGCTTTTAGACCAGGATACAGTAGTGGTTCCTCTTTTGTCTTTTCTTTTCCTTTGGCTCACCAGTCTCCGTCATTCAGCTGTTATCTTTATAATTGTGGACAGGACCAGAGGACTCGCATTCAGGACTGCAGGACTAACCAAACCGGTGACGTCAGAGCTTAGAGTACTGCAAGATGGCGGCGCCTTTGTCCTAAAAACGTCAAACTTTGCAACATTTTTCTTTTATATGCTTATATTTTTCACGTTTGGTATATATTTATTGATAAGACCAGGACTCAGTCTATTAAATAAAGTTAGGTTGGTTGAGCGTTGCATTTCCACTTTAAATAACATCTAAACAGATGTTATAAAAAAAAAAAAAAAAATTCACCCCCTCACAGTTGAAATGAAGGTAAACTTGACTTATTAAACCTAAATGACTTTTTGAACCAGGCCGTAAACATGTGTTTTCTGCTGTAAACATGTCTATTTCTGCTGTGAAGTTGGCGTTTTTAACATGGGAGTCTATGGGGATTTGCTCTGTTTTGGATCCAGCCCCTAGTGGATGAAGAAAGCTTTACAATTTTTGGGCAACAAGGAAGCAAGTTCACTGTTCTCCAGCTGAGTTTGCCCCTTGCTTTGAACATATTTTGTCCCCTTTTCCCCCTTAATTTCAGTCTAGTTCTTGTACCTGACCATTTACAGAGGAATGCTGGAGATGATCTGAGCTTTGTGACATGGTGCATAATCTTGCTGGAAGTAGCCATCAGAAGATGCTACACTGTGGTCATTAAGGGATGGACATGGTCAACAACAATACCCTGGTAGACTGTGGTGGTTAAACCATGTGAATATGCTGGTACTAAGGGGTCAAAAGTCTCCCAAGAAAATATCCCTCAAACCATTACACCACCAGCTGTCTGAAGCACATCTTACCTCGATGCAGGACAGGATGGATTCATGCTTTCATGTTATTTCCACCCAATTCTGATCCAATCATCTGAATGTGGAGCTGAAATGGAGACTCATCGGACCAGATAACAGTTTTCCATCTTCTGTTGTCCAGTTTTGGTGAGTCTGTATGAATTGAAGGCTCAGTTTCCTGTTCTTTGCTGGCTGTAGTGGCAACCATGCCATGTTCCAAGATTGCACTATCAGAGCAGGTAAAAATCAGATCCCATCACTTCACAGAGGGAAACAAACCTTAGCAGCCATCAGCTGCAGTTCTTTTCTACGTAGGAATTGCTCAGCGTGATTATTTGTCAGAAATAGTTGCTAACTGATTCTCTGTTACTGAGTTAGATCAATCATTGCAGCTGTACGTTCCTTCTTTTACTGCCAAACTTCTCCCTGTAGTAGGAACCAGGTTACTGTGCAACCAATAAAGTCAAGTCAGCTTGTTCATGTTGTTCAGGTGAATCAGAGTTTGAACACAAGCCCTCATTTAGCTGCTTTTACAGCTGACAGGCAACAAATGGAGGCAGATGAAATGTTAATGTAAGCTATAAGAAAAAATCCATCTGAAAGCTGAAAGCAGTGGGAGGAGAGAGCAAAGCCAGACACCCCAGAAGGCCCATGAAAATAAGTGGTGGAAATATTAAATATCTGCAGCAAGCAGAAATGTGAACAAAACACAAAGTTCAGCATCCTCTCTGATTTATTTATGTTTTCCCCCAAATAAATCAGATTAATTTGATAAAATATTCCAAGTGATAAATACTTTAAAATGGAATTAAAAGCAGATTAGTAAAATATTTCGTGAGCAGTGCATTTAAGGCTCTGATGTGGCTCTTATTCACTGTATAGAAGCCCATTTCTGCCAACATTAATTAACATTAATATATTTAGAAACCATCTCAAAATGACATCAATAAAATGGTAAGAAAGACTTTTTGCAATTTATAACTTTGATTTGGCTGGGGATGGGTATCGAATTCGGTACTTTTATCGGTACCTACCGAACTCCCTCAGTTCTCCAAACTAATAAAGGACTGGAAAGACTGAACGGTGCTTTCTGTTGAGCTGGACTTCGTTCAGAAATCAGTTGAGTTCAATAAGATGCTGATCAACCTGTTTGCACCCCAGTAAATTGATGTGCTGAGCTCCTCTTCAGATAAGGTACATCATCTTTATTCATGTCTCAAAACATGCACATTTTGTTTCTGTTTCTTAAAATCCACAATTTATTTATTTATTTATTTTTTACTGGAGCTGCATTTTTAATTTTGCCCTGATGTTTGGTTCAATGTGTTAAAAGCAAGTTGGCTGTAGTTGAAATTGATTTTATAGCACATACCTGAGTTGACTTCTCTTTTTTTATAAACGTAAAAAATCTTTTTGCCATTCTGTAGGTTTGCAAGGGTGTGTGTATGTACAGAGGGGAAAAAAGTATTGAACACATCAACATTTTTCTCAGAAAATATATTTCTAGGAGAGCTATTGACATGAAATTTTCACCAGATGTCGGCAACAACCCAAGTAATGCACAGAAATCCTAACATTCATGTCCAAATGAAGTTATGTGTAATGTAGTGAAATGACAGGAATATAGAATATGCTTACTGAAATTTATTTAAAACTTTTGTTGGTGATTCCAGCCTCAGGACGCCTCCTGTATGGAGAAACCAGTCCAACACATTGCTCAGGAGGGATTTTGGCCCATTCTTCCACACATTCTACCTTCAAATCTTCAAAGTTCTGGGGGTCTCTTCTGTGAGCTCTGTTCACTTAATTTCTTTCCAAAGATTTTCAATTGGATTCAAGTGGAGTGATTGACTGGACCATTGTAGCAGCTTTATTTTATTTTTCTTAAACCGGGTGAGTGTTTCCTTGGTTGTGTGCTTGGGATGGTTGTCTTGCTGAAAGATCCAGCCTCTTTTCATCTTCAGCAGCTGCAGATGGCAGCAAATTCTGGTCCAGAATGTCTCTACTTTTCTCCATTCGTTCTTCCTACAATGATATGAAGTCTGCCAGTACCACATGCTGGAAAAAAAGCCCTCAGCATGATGTTCCCACCGCCAAACTTCACTGTTGCTATGGTGTTTTGGAGGTCAAATGTGGTGCCATTTCTCCTCCAAACATGTTGTGTCTTATGACATCCGAAGAGTTCAGTTCTGGTCTCATCTGACCAGACTATGTTTTCCAGAATGTCATGGGTTTGTCCAGATGTTGTGTTGCACACTTCAAATGTATGCGTAAAGGGGAACAGTATTTCCCATCAGTGCAGCCCTATGAATAGTAGCATTTTGCTAAAAAGGTCATAATGCTATTGTGACATTGAGTTTATATAGTATATTGCAATGGGATACTTTTTATGTTGATATTTATTCAGTTGGTCTCTTTAATGTATGTTAGCCCACCCACTCAATGTCAACGCAAGCCAGCACTGCTTAAATCTGTCATCAAGTCTGCATCTCTCTTTGAAGAAGCTTGTTTGGTTAATCCAGCACAGCAAAACTGTGTGTACCAAGTTAGTAAGCTGGCTTGGTTATTGGGTGCAGGAGGCTCACAGCTGCCATCCTACATCTGTGCAAAATGCCACAACAGCATCAGTTTAGGGTATGAGAACATTCCATCCTTTTTCTCATTGAATATATTCTCTCATCAAGTTTCCCAGACACTATATAAAACAAAAACAGCTGGATTTTGCTTTAAAGTTAGGGTGGATGATGTTTTCCAGGCGCATATCTTACTATATTGCTTAAAGTCTCTTTCACACCCCGATTGCAGCCAATTGATTAAATGCTCTTACACAAAAATGCAAAAAATTAGTCACCTGTGGAACAGACAGGCTTGAAAAACCCACATCCAAGTGTCTTGAACAGCCCGTTCTTATTGATTGAATGATGATATGTCCATCAAACTGAACTGCTTTTTGCCCCCCCCGTTGGCACTGCCCGTGAAAGTCTCACAGTGTACACAAACATGGCTGCTCGCTGCCGTCATCTATGCAGCTGTTTGCTCTTAAAATCCACCGAAAAAGAAAAAAAGACCCCCCAAAAAACAGATGTGGATAAAGTCACGGAGGTGTGAACAAATACAGTGTGGATGTTTTACACTGCAGAAGGAGTTGGAGGTGAGCAAAACTGTCACTTTTAGAAATATGGATTCTCAGCTGTTTACTAGCAAGCTAACAAGCTATCCACTCGGCTGTTATCGGTGATGTTTTCGCAAACCTGCTTGAAAACCATTGGTGCACACGTTCCTGCGCTCTGGAGGCATGGTTTCGGGCGGATGTTTTTTTGTTTTTTTTTATCTAGCTTGCTCGATCCATTTTTTTGGGGATCCCCTACCCTGCCTTTTGTATGTTGGTTAAGAATTATATGTTGAGGATTTGAAATTAATCTGATATTCCCACATATGCACACACAAAAGTACAGAAAACTTGTACCGTTGGGTACCGGTACCGATTCCCAGGTACCGGAAGTTGGAAACATATCGATTCAAATGTGAACCTGTCCCTAGAGTAGGCATCATTATAATCACATTTTTATCATTTATGATTATATTTTCAGAAATGTGCTCCTAAAGGTTTTTTTTTTTTCAGATTTGAGGGAAATGATGTCAGACTTTGTGGAAGTAGAAATTCAGGTTGTAAAACATGAGTTCATCACTCCAAGTTAAAGCAGGACAAGAACAAATGTAATGAGGTGGTTCACGAGGCGTCTTGCTACGATGCTACGCATGCATATTTGTTGCTTCATGATTGGTGCCACCGGACAACAAAGACTGGTGGTACTACAGTTGTTTTAAAGGTTGAATATGGAATACGGACAGAACAGCGACATCACGTGTGTCTAGGTTGTAGTTGCAACAGCAGAAAAACAACTCCAGCCGTTTGAGTGCCAGGCTCACTGCCGATACCCAAGTGACCAACAGTCTGCAGCATGTCCAACAAGTAACTGCAGAGGAGTTTATAACTGACAGCTAACGTTAGCCATGTTAGCAAACAAGCTAGCTTACCGATCCAGGAGGAAAGTCGCCATTTCCGTGTTTTGACGCCGTGGAAAACGTTTATGTGGGTCCATTTAGTGTAGTCTTCACCTAAATTTACTCCAGGTTTTGCTCTTCTCAGGTCACTCCTCCTCAGAAACAGATAATATCTCCAGGGCTCTGAAGCAGCTGCTTCACTCGCCGTCTCCACTGTTTCCCTTTACCAGCCTGACTGTGCCCAACATATTGTTGCCACACAGAGATCGTATTGGGCAACCCGCAATGGTGGCGTGTATTGGCTTATAGACATAAACATAATACCATTATCAAACCTGTTAAAATTTATTTTATAATTATTTTTAGGCTAAATATATTTTTTCTAGGAAATGTTTTACTTTCATTCTGTGCCCCCCCCCCCAAACGACCTGTGGAGGTAATATTTTTTTTTTTTAATATAGCTTTTAATAAAAATGTTCCTATTCAACCTTTAAGGGAGATGGAGCTTGGCTTGAATATTCATATATATTACTCAGATATGCACAAATGTGGAAAAATAACATCTTAAATGAAGTTTTAATGAGGAAATAACACGGTAATATAGCCTACTTAAAAGCTCTTAAAAATCCATTTTTCATGATAGGACTCCTTTAAACAATCAACATGTTGACTGAGGCCTGGAAAGTCTAAAATGTAACTTTATTTTATTTTATTTATTTATTTATTTATTTTTACAGTTTCTTTGGGCATTGCATGATCTGAACTTTGGCAGAACTTTCCTGATAAGATTGGTAGCTGTTTTGAGAATAATCTTTTTCAAAGTGATGGACTGCAGATAGTTTTCAAATAACCTTATAACCCTTCCCAGAGTGATGGGCAGCAATGTTTCTCGAAGATTCAGCATCGGAGGAGCAAACTGACAAACCTCTGCTTTGATGCAGGAGCCTACACTGATGATGAATTAAGTGCACTGATCAGCATCATCAGCTAAGGGTGGACTTAGTTTTTCATGCTTCTGGCCTTTGGTCTACTTTTTGTTCAATAAATAGTGACACAGTGTGATAAGCATGTTATGTTGATCTCTGGTTGCATTTCCTGAGATCACATAGTTCAGTTTGCTGAAGTTTTAATATTTTACCACTAGATGCCACTATATCCCTCACCTTGGACCTTTAAAAGTATTTACACATCAAAAAGCAGCCCATCTGCTCTAACAGGTGCAGAAACTCCCTGCAATGCTCCACATACACAGTATTGTGACCCTCTTTTCATTGTTTCAGTAAGTATTCAGAAAAAAAAAAACTGGGGTTAACTGTTTGATTGTATCATGATGGGAAGTTCACCGCACTGGCAGAACCTTGCTGCTCTCTATTATGAGTCATTACATCAAATATAATGAATGCATGAGCTTTTCCAGGCCATTTTCCCACAATCCCAATTTATTGCTGTATTTTAGAGCTCTGAAAATCTGTCAGTGGATTCGTCGAGTCATCGCTCCTAAAGATAGCAGCCATGCTGTCATTAGCTCAGCGTGAGGCTGTTGGTATGCAGAGAAAATCCTCTCACTGCCATAATGCTGCAGCCTTTTATTAATAAAAGAACTGCTGGGATAAACACAGGTGTGTGTGTGGTATCATGTTAAAGCAACCTTTACCGATGTTGCATTCTTACACTATTTTTCTAACAGGGTAAAATGCTATGAATGAGGTAATGGAACTCTAAAATACAAGACAACCCACCATTAATCAAAATAAAATATTATTCCAATCTGTAAATATTCAATGAAAACTCCAACCAATCCTTGAAGTGGGGTGCACCTCTAGGATTGTCCAACGGACCTGCCTGTCAGACCTTTGCTTCTGCATTGGGAGGGTGGAGGGAATGAAGGGGTGTGTCTTAGGAGTGAGGCGGGACTGTTTATATTCAAATAATCTTGCTGTGCTTTCTGAAATACAAGATCGGTAAAGGTTGCTTTAACTCATTCAGGACCATTGTTTCTTTTTATTTTAATCTCATCCATCGCATTTTCAGTCAAAGCACAAGCATGTTCTGCTCAAATGTTAGTTTCAGTGTTTTAACTCTTTGTAAAGACCTAATTATTAAAGTACTGATTCATCGTGATTTTACTTCCTCAGTTTTTGCAGGAATGAATGTGTAAATTTTGCATTAAAGCATGCATGAGATGCTTTGAAGTTTTCTTTGCAGTAATGAATGCATTTTTAAACAGGGACATGATTCTGAACTCATAATTGTCATCGATCTGAGTGCATTGTGAAGTACTGCAGTACAGAGGGAGGTACTTGTACTTTTAGCTGCTTAAACATTTTTACTGCTGGAGCTTCTATAGAGTAACTCTGTAAAGAGTTGATGATGGTTGGTACTGTAGAAAACATTTAATTAAGTGTTGATCAGTTGATCAGTAAACACATCAGTAGGGTTGGTGGTGAATCTCCTTTTCTCCTGTTTGTGGCAATAGGTGGGTTTCAGTCACGTGACCCGGACGCCGCACGAAATGCAGATTGAGGGCATGAAGTGTTTTTCCCGGTTCAAAACACAGCGAAATGAATGACAGCGAGTACGCTGAGGCTTTGAATGGGCTGGTCCAGACACCATATTGCCAAAAAATACATTTATACACAAGATATGACCCATGAAGTCTAAATAAACCAGACTGGTCTTATAATCTTGTGGATTTACGGCGCGTGAGGCGATTTGCATCCCAAACCATCTCATTGCTGACAAAGCAACGCTCATAACTTCACTTCTGGACATCCGGTCTTAAAAATTCCAACTATGGGGGGGCTGGTGTCCAAAATAAAGAAGTTAACGTGGTTTGGACGTGTTGGTCTCCCCCATGAGGCTGAGCTTCCTTTCCGATATCGCTTTCTCTCCCCAAGAGGACGCTACAGTGTGTGGAGTTTCCACATTGTTGCGGTGTTAACCTGTTTGTGAGCAGTGGAGGATGTGTGAGGCTCGGCCACCATCACACAGGAGGACGATCGGGTGTTTTGTTTTTTTTAAACCATAATTTGCTTCATCAGGAGATCCTTTTCTCTGATAGTGTGATTAGAGCAGCCATAAACTGCAGACACAGAGGCATTTTCCACACAGATATTACAGGCGACTTTCCTTCTGGCCCTCTGTCTGCATTTTGCGCACTAGCGTCTTATGAACGTGATGTATGGCGCAACCAACCTATTTGACTATTTGTGGGGGTTTGTGTGTTTTTGAGACTAATTTGGGGGGGGGGGGGCGGGCGGGGGGGGGGGGGGGGGGGGGGGGGGGGGTGCGGGGGGGCCGGGGGGGGGGGGGGCGCGGGGCGCGGGGGGGGGGGGTGCGGGGGGGGGGGGGGGGGCGGGCGGGGGGGGGGTGGGGGGGGCGGGGGGGGGGGGGGTGGGGGGGGGGGGGGGGTGGCGGCGGGGGGGCGCGCCGCGGGGGCCGCCGGGGGGCGCGCGGGGGGGCCGGGGCCGGGGGGGGGGGGGGGGTGGGGCCGGGGGGGGGGGGGCGGGCCGGGGGGGGGGGGGGGGGCCCGGGGGGGGGGGGGGGGGCCGGGGGGGGGGGGGGGGGGGGGGGGGGGGGGGGGGGGGGGGGGGGGGGGGGGGGAAAAAAAAGAAGTAAATTATAAACTTGCTCCCTCAGACTGCAGGTCTTTAAAAAGAAGGTCTGTTCAGTTATCAGACAATCCAGCTCTGGGTCAGGGTGATGCTGTCATGTCCTGGCAGTCTGAATGGTGCCCTGATTCCTGGTGGGTGCCACTTATGCTTGATAATTACACTCACTCAGCTTACAGTATCTCTCTCCATTGGAACGTAAAGCAGAACTAAGCAACTTCAGCTCTGGGGCTCCCCCTACTGGTCCCCTTTGAGAGCTCATTGTATTCAAATGCAGAAGCACTGTGAAGCAGTAGAGCTGCACTTTCTGCCTGACCCACCAGAAGCAGAACATCTCTGCCATGGCTGGATTTTTCCAGTTCACTATATAGTGCAAGTATTTAAAGTGAAGGTTAAGGTGGCAATTCAATTCAATTAAACTTTATTTGTGTAGCATCAATTCATGACAGTGTCACCTCAGGGCGCTTAACAGACAGAAAAATTCAGATCAGATTCATGATAGCCTAGCTAAGGAAACCAACAGATTTGATCAAATCTTTACTTGACCCGGTCCAATCCCCCATCCTGAGCAACCACGGAGTGGTGGCGACGGTGGGACTACTTTTTGGTACCCTTCGGTAGGGGTACTGATCTAACCGATCCGGACCAAAGAGATGGAGCTGATACACAGCAATTCGTTGCTTCGTTGAAAAATCCATCACTTCCTGCGTGACCTGGCGTAAAAACAAAGCAGGAGTGACTCCTTATGTTTCTGTCACGTGTGGTGCTTTGGTTAAAAGGTGTTGCATGGTGATGATGTCACGCGATCACGTAGCAGCGCTGTCAGGTTAATACTCCACCTCCAGAGTCAGGGCACAGTTTGCTGTGGGGACGCAATGTGAAATCAACACATCCGTACCAAACCCACCCGATGTGGCCTGGCCCGACCCAACCCGACCTAGACCTGTGGGTGGAAACGGGACTTAAGGGTTGGCTAACCATCCCTAACTATAAGACTTATCAAAAAGGAAGGTTTTAAGCCTAATCTTAAAGGTAGAGAGGGTGTCTGCCTCCCAAACCTGAATTGGTAGCTGGTTCCACAAAAGTTCATTTAGCCAGTCCGACCTGCGAGTTATAGCTTGTTCTTTGTTTAGTCACTTTTCATGGTTTCAAATTCATGCATCTACCATTGATGAGGGAATTTTTTTCATCTATTTTGTCTTGTCATCCATGGGTGCCATAAGGTAGTTTGCATTATTGCGAGATTGATCATGCGCCCAGGCTGCGTGGCCACAGGGATAGATATCCCTTTGGCTGACTGGTAAGCACATGCGACTCTCACCTGGGAGTCTGGGGATCAAATCCCGCCTGGGCCCTCCTTGTGTACCATGCCACCATCTGGTGTTGTCGGCAGGATCTATGTGCAAGACTGGTAAACAGTCCAGAAATTCATAATTGGTGGCACCCTGTGCGGAGCATCAGGACGTGCTTGTTAAAAGTAGTGCTTTCACACCAGAGACCCCTTGAGGAGATGAGAAAACATCAAATCATCCCATAAACATTTTGTTCAACCCCTTAGGGATTCAGAAAACCATCTACTGTGGTAAAAAGTTCCTTAGTTCTGCTTTAAGCCTCCTCTGCTCATTCCTCCAGTGCCAGATTGACCGAGGCCATTGCCCAGCAATACAGAGGCCTTTTCATGGTTGCTGCATCTCAGTAGTTTCGACTCAAGGATTTATATTTCTGTCTTGCGCCTTGGTTTTTGTCCTGGACTTCTGCCTGCCTGGTTGTTACCCTTGCCTCCCTTGACGTTGCCTTTTCTGCCAAGCCTTCTCAAGCCATATTCAGCACTCCTTTTCTGCCAACGTCAATCCTGTTCATCTGTAGGACTTCTCTCCCAAGTTATCTGGTTCCTCCCCATTTCTGTTTAATAAACCTTCAAGTATTTTCCAGTCCCAGTTTGGCACACTGAATGCATTTATGCTTTCACACTGATGTGATCCTGCTGCAACCTTTGGCACTTATACCTCCCTGCACTGTCTGTGCCTCTGTGGCCATTCAGGCATTTTAAAATGTTCAGCATGTTCAGCAGATGTCTGCTATGACTAAAAGATTTCTAAGTTTTATACTTTTTGAGTTATTTAGCATTTTGCATTTAGCATTTTGTAAAACTTTATATCCAGCCATTTGATTAGATGAGACCCCTTCAGGCCAAGTCGGGACTGGACACTGCAGAAATTCAGCCCAGCAATTGGACAGCTCTGTGCATAATGAGCTTGAAACTGCTTCACCAGTGTGCAATGCTCAATTCCTTTAACTGTATAAAGATCCATCTCCTTTTTATTGTTAAAAGAGTTGCTGCTTCTGCCTGTGTGCATAATTTAAGTTAGCAGCACTTTCTTTTTTTTGTTTAGTTTCAGAACAATGTGTGACTTCAGTTTTGAATGGATCTCATGGTTTAAATGCTTTGATTTATCCTTATTTGATAAAGGAACATTATCCTTGCATATTTTATACGCAGTCTATGGGGAAGGGACAGGGAGAGAAATGCAGAGAAGTTCAGATAAGGTAGACTGACAAGTCAAAGAGCAGCAGGGCAGAATAGGGAGTAGAGGGAGAGGAAAAACATCTGCCTCCAAAGAGATGCTGAAAAGTCCGCCATCATTGCTGGATTTTCAGTTTCATAATACTCCAACTGTCTGCTGTTGACAAGCTGATGGTCTACCCTTCTGTTTCCAGGTGCACAAAACACAGTCTTTTCTGCACGAGTGAAAATAAATATGCAATAGTAAAATCAAGTTTGTTTTGAGTGCATGACATCTAATGACATGGTATTAGATTAAATGAAAAGGGTGTTAAATTGATGACCAGATATGAAGTCAATTTTCCAGGTGTGCTGATTGAACACTGACTGGGCTCAGAGGTATTACTTTTTCCTTTTAATTGAATATTGTAAGTTCTTTGTGGTTAGACATACAGGATAATTCCTTTTTGCCAAAATGTTTTTATTGAAATCTTTCACTTTGAAAATACAGTCATGTACCAGCATGAAGAGCTGTCATGTTATAATTATGACATGACAGTAACATAAACCTGTGGGCCCATTTGGGCTCCACCATAAATAAATGAATAAGATAAAAAGTAAAAAAACATAATAACAAAAAACAAGAGAACAAAAAGCATAGCTTCTCAGGGGTAATTGAACATCAAACACACTGGGTACAATTGTACACATCTCGTCAGCATGTCACACTGCAGGTTCCGGCGAATCAAGAGTCCAATATGCCCTCACACAAGTCTAAGCTTTTAATAAAGTTAATGAAAGGGCCCAAAGCCCTCTCAAACATAAATTGATTGGATTTCCTAATATCATACTATTCTTAACAGTGGCAAATTAGTTGACATCTGCTTTGACCACTGGGTGGTGCTAGGTCTGTAGACATCCTTCCAAGCCAAAGCTATACATTATTTGCACACAACTGGCTTATATCTATGAAAGTCCATTCTGTTTTGCCGAAATTATGCTTTTAAGAATAAAGAAAGAAGATCCAGTATAATTTGCTTTGAGAGAATTAGTTCAATTATGTCTCCCACCTCCTTCCAAAATGTATTTGTCTGCATTTCCACATCCACACAGCATAATTCTAAAGGAGGCTATTGATGGATAAACATTACCGTTTAATTTTATAAATTTAGCCGTATTTTTTCTACATGTGGTTGTTTTGTTTATTAATCAACCGAAGCATGAAGAATGATTAAAAAAAAGAAAAAAGATTGCAACCATTAACTCCATGTTGCTGCTGAGTGTGTTGTTATGGTGAGACAAATGTGCAAACGTCACTACGTGCCTGGATGTAAATGCAGCAAGTGGTGTCCCAATTCCTAGGGAGGATTACAAAGCCCTACCCCTTGTGGCTTCAACTCGAGGGTGTAGTGGTGGGTGAGGGCTAGTGGTAGTGAGTAGGGGGAACATTAGGATCGGGCCTTAAACCCTCCCTGCCTGGCAAAGATTACCTTAAAGGAGTGATGACATAGCAGTTAAAAACTAGTTTATGTTGTTGGCATTACTGCATATGTAAATACTCCAAAGAAAAAAACTGATTTTTTACAGCGGAGTATTGTTTTGAAACGCCAGACCTCACTTCCTCAGTAATACAGTTGGGTCCGGTGATGATATTGAGCTTTACCCGGAGACCACGTTGACTTCATTTTGATTGGCTACACCTTATTTGGCTATGACCTTATTTGGAGAATCTAGGTCAAGCTGGGTCGGAGTTTGCTAAAGGCTAACTGCTAGCAACATGGGCACTTCAGACAGTGTGAGCTACGTTTATCAGACAAGACAGCATTTAGAAAATAAATAAACTTACAGGTAATGACAAGGTTGTGGCCCCCTCCCTCAGTGTTGCTGCAGAAGTTTGCTTTTAAATCCATTTGTTTGAAAATCCAGACCTGACTGCTCAGAAGTTACTACTAGCTCCAAACACGCACCTGAATCAGACAGGGAGGGGAGGGGGGGGCGGACGGTGCATAAACCGTTAGGAGAGAGAGGGGGGGGGCGCTGTTTACTTGATAGTGTGCTCTTATTGGAGCAATTAAATTACGTAGAATGATAGAACTACGTAGAATGATAGGCTGCTGTCTGATTCAACCATTTCTGAGCAGAGAGACAAAGCTGACAGACCATGAACAGGAACTTTGATTCTCACTCTGGACATTCACATGGCCTCATCAGTGCACAACAGATCATATTATACACCCAAAACCCCAGAAAAGTGAAATTTGATGTCATGGCACCTTTAACCAAGCCCTATTTACCGTATATCATGAATCTAAATATATTCTAGCTCTTCTGTATAATGATGGAGACTTTAGACCCATTGAACTTGTTAAACTCTGGTTGATGGCGGAAGATGTGAGCTCAGGGATTGGCGGCATTTCAGATGAACTTCACTTTGACTTTGCTATTTGGATCGAGTTCAGTTTTCATGTTGCTCCACCTTAAAGGTAGAGTCTGAAGTCCCCCCACCGTTTCTTTGCAAACAACATTATTCAAACTGAGCGCCCCTCCCTCTCAGGCTAATGGCCGCCTCGTTCTTCAGCCTATTCAGCTTCAAGCCTCTCCTTCAGAGCTCAGAAGCGGGTAAAAGCCAAACTAATATCAACCCTGGTTTCAACTTGCATTATCTAAAGCGCTTACCTTTTCTTTGGTGTATCCGCCGTTTTTCTCTCCCCTTTTTTTTCCTTCAAGAGTTCGAGTGACTGGCGTCTGCTCCAATCATGAGCTTATTCCCACACAGCGTCATATCCTTAGTTCTGTCATTGGCTGGCAATACAAACGGAAATCTCCACCCAGAAACGTCCCAAACACAACAAAACAAAGCTAAAGAGCGAATTACAGGCAGGGGGAGAGAGTTGCATTCAAACGCACCACTGCATGTGAGTAGAGGCCCAAAGGCGCAGTTTCTAACATAGACTAGTGTCCATTTGAAGTTGGTTGTGGTTTTGTTGTTTGCCCTTTATGATGTGACAGATGATCCTGCCATCAGATGATATCTGTAACAGTTTGTCTCTATCTCTATGCCTCGGCCTCTATTTATGGTGACATTTGTATTCCAAAGCAAATGTCAGACGTACTGTAATCTCTCCTGCTGGTACTCTGTACAGTAACCTCAGTGTTCCTCCACAACAAGAACCTTTTCCTGATGAAAGCTGCAGCATCTGTCTGCAGCTGCATCCATGTGGAAGAATCAGGAGGCTGCAGGTTATGACGCTGCTTCATCGTCCTCCCTGTTTTTGCTTCCATCCTTCTGTCATCACTTCTCTTACCTCCAACCATCCTATCTCTTCCTCCTCCTGCTGTAAGTCACGGTGATGGATAAGGTCTTGTGATTGCCTTGTCAGACCTTTGGAGCATCTTCTCCTTTGGGATTTTTGTGTGTGTGTGTGTTGTTCTTGGCCCCCAGAGTTGATTGGATTACATTTAAGGGTGAGATGGGTGAACAAAGCTTTGTCAGAAAGCGTTCTCTCCTTGCACTGCTCAGACAATGAGTGTGTGTAATGGTGTATTGTGTGAATATACTCACTTTCCACTTCATCAGGTCCACCTGTTCAGTTGCTTGTTAGCACAAATATCCAACCAGTCAATCACATGGCAGCAACTCAATAGACATGGTCCTGATGACTTGCTGAAGTTCAAACTGAGCACCAGAATGAGGAAGAAAGGAGATTTCAGAGACTTTGAATGTGGCATGGTTGTTGTTCTGAGTATATCAGAAACTACTGATTTACTGGGATTTTCACAACCATCTCTAGGGTTTCCAGAGAATGGTCCGAAAAAGAGAAAATATCCAGTGAGCAGCAGTTGTCTGGACCAGAATGTCTTGTTGTCCGAGGTCAGAGGAGAATGGGCAGACTGGTTGGACATGATAGAAAGACAACAGGAAGCCAATAAGCACTGGTTCCCACCAAGGTATGCAGAATATCATCACTGAACACACAGCACGTCCAACCTTGAAGCAGATGGGCTACAGCAGCAGAAGACCACACCGGGTTGTCACTCCTGTCAGCTAAGAACAGGAAACTGAGGCTACAATTCACACACACTCACCAGAACCAGACAATAGAATTAAGACTTGAATTTAAGGGGCTGCTGGGGTCAACCGCAGGATTTTTATCAGATCAATTTACAGTTTATCAAGTTATTCAAGAATAAAACATTTGGGCGTTCTGATAAGGGGTTTCATAACATGTTTAAATAGAAGAATTTTGTTTGAATGTTTTGAAAATTTACCTCTTCTATTCTTGAAACAGCGAATCCCTTTGATCTGTGACACACTGTAATTTCTGTCTCATCTGTATATGTCATACCTTCCTCTTCCTCACATTTCCGTGTCATCTGTCAGACTTTTCATCTCTCTTCTCTTCTGTCCCAATGATAGGATGAAATGTGCCGTCCCACAGCAGCCTGCAGTCATGAACTCGGTCTCTGAGTTTGTACTGGGAATTATTTCACCTACAAAAAAAAAAAGAAAACTTACAACATTCCAGCGAATTCAGACTTTCAGCTGCTGGAAGTATTTTGTTTTTAATCTAATGTGTCTGAGTATGCTAGAGGTAAATTTGGTTTAGTATTAATGCGATGAACTCATGGTCTCTTTGGATGATAACATCAGAACCAGGACTACAGCAGGAGGAATAAATAACATGTCACACTCTAGATGGAGAGAAATTACATGGAAACCATTTCTACTTCACCCAATCAGCGTAGCGTTGTTCTTCCATACTGCTGAAGCACGTTCGTGCTCAGACATGACATCTGTGTAATTACTTCAAGCGGTCAAGTTGCTTTGTGTTGCTGAAAGCTCCTGGTGAGAACGAGCTTCTTTAACTGTTGTTTAAAACAGACAGGAGACAATCTCCATGTAATTACTACGCCTGACTTCTTGGCTTTATCTCTGTGGCTGGTTAGCCAGATTGTGTAAGGGACAGTGTGTGTGTTCCTGTACTTGCTATGTTCTGAGAACTGTTTTGCATTTTTAACCAACAAAGTGGGGACATTTTGGCCAGTCCACACAAAGTGCCTGACAGTGCCACCCAGGGCCCCTTGAAATAAGAGACGTGAGTGTCAATCAAAACCATTTATTTAATAACAAGACTAAATATAAAATATTACAAGCCAAAAATGTTTAAAAAGCTAAATACATCAAAAGAAAGAGGCCAATCAGGTGGGACCACCAGTGGAGGAAAGCCTACAGGGAGGAATGCCCAAGTGTGCCACCACCCTTACCTTGTGAACGCATGCACACACCCACACTTGATTAAAGACTGAAAATGTGGAGCTCTTGTGTACCCAGTGCATCAAACCATACACAAACAAAGTGGGGGTCCCCAACCACAAGTGTTTAGCCCAGCCACCTGCTGGCTCCCAGCTGTTGAAAAGAAAGATAACACAATTTCAAACCAACAAAACAAAAATGGCAAAAAGAACAGAATGGCAAAAATACAGCAAAGCAGCAGCAGGGGACCGACAAAAAAAGACAAATTAGTATTTTGCTTTTATTTAAAAAAAAAAAAAAAAATCCTGCAGGGCATAATTTGCGCTGACTCCTGCCAGAACTTATTTTGATAGGGTGTGTTCCAGTAACTTTTTGCTTGGATGCGGTAACTGCCGGTAACTCTCAGGCAACTCCCAGGTAATTAAATAAAAAAAAAAAAAAAGTTCAATTCCCGGCTGGGGAGGGGTTTGAACAATTCCAACAGCGGCCTTCCTGTGTGGAGTTTGCATTATCTGCCCGTGTATGCATGGGTTCTCTCCGGGTACTCCAACTTCCTCCCACCGTCCAAAGACATGCATGTTAGGTTAATTGGTCACTCTAAATTGCTTCTAGAAGTGAATGTGAGTGTGCACGGTTGTCTGTCTCTCTGTGTTGGCCCTGCGACAGACTGGTGACCTGTCCAGGATGTGCCCTGCCTCTCGCCTGATAATAGCTGGGATAGGCTCCAGCAACCCCCGCGACCCTGAACTGGATAAGCGGTACAGAAAATGACTCACTTTTACAGTTTGTGTCGGTCGGTGTGGGGTTCCCCAAGGATCAATTTTAGGCCCGATACTTTTTAATCTGTACATGTTGCCACTTGGGGACGTCATCAGGAGACACGGCATTGACTTTCACAGCTATGCTGATGATACTCAGCTTTACATCGCTGTGTCTTCTGATGACCTGGAGCCAGTTAACACCCTTTTAAACTGTATTTTAGAAATAAAGTCATGGATGGCAGAGAACTTCTTACAGCTCAACCAGGACAAAATTGAAGTTTTAATCATCGGTCGTAAAGACAAGACTGAGAATTTTAATGAAATTACAGAATTTTAATCCTTCTCAGTGTGTGAGAAACTTGGGCGTTCTTTTCGACTCTGAGCTGAATTTTATTCCACATATCAAAAATGTCACAAAGACAGGGTTTTATCATCTTAAAAACATTGCCAGAGTCCGCCCATTTATCTATCTTGCCAGCACGGAGGTGCTGATGCATGCTTTTATTTCTAGTAGAATAGATTACTGTAATGCCCTGCTCTCTGGTCTTCTTAAAAAAAAAAAAAGTACATCGAGTTTGCAACTTCTTCAGAACTCAGCGGCACGAGTTCTGACAAGGACCAGAGGGCGGGAACACATTACACCAGTTTTAAAATCACTGCATTGGCTCCCCGTGCATTACAGGATTGATTTTAAGGTTCTTTTAATAGTTTATAAATGTCTTAATGGTCTTGGGCCTTCTTATTTATCTAACCTACTTTTAAACTATGAACTCTCGCGGACGCTGAGGTCCTCTGGTACCGGCCTTTTAGTTATTCCCAAAGTGAGAACCAAAACTCACGGCGAGGCCTCATTCCACCATTATGGGCCTCGTCTGTGAAACAGCCTGCCAGAGAACCTCAGGGCTGCGGAGACTGCTGATGTTTTTAAGACAAGGCTCAAGACCTACCTCTTTAATAAAGCATTTAATTAATTTGTAATCTGTATTTTCGACTGTTTTATTCATTGATTTACTTTTTTTTTTTTCATATTAGCTGTTTTTTTACTCTTAAGTCAATATTTTAATACTTGTAGTTCTTATTTGTTCTTATTGACTTTTATTTGATTTAGTCTTTAACATCAACTCCAGTGTTTTCCTTATGGGGGTCCTCCACGCTGGGAGCTTTGCTTTTTGGTCTGTGGGGTTGTTTCCATTGGGGGGCTCTCTTGGTTGGGGTAGCTCGGGGGGTCCTGCTCTGCAATTGTATGGTTGTGGTGTGGGCCCCTGGTGGCCGGGACCTGGGGGTCCCCCTGGTGGTGGATTCGGAGACCATGGTGGCTCCCAGTGTGGACGGATCCCCAAGATATCGTTTCCTCACAGCAGCGCCAAGCCAGGTTATATTTATTAAGTTATAACAAATACTGAGGGAGGGTGTTTGCATGTGTGTGTGTGCGTGTGTGTGTGTGTGTGTGTGTGGGGGGGGGGGGGGGGTAAAGAATCGCATAACTGTTTGTCTAATTGTCATTTTATTGACATGTTGATTTTAATATGTAAAGCACTTTGTGCTACATTTGTATGAAAAGTGCTTTATAAATAAATTTCATTCATTCATTAATAAAATTTTGGTTATTTATTTTTTCTTTTTTTTAAATTATGACAAAAAGAGAGATGTTTCATGGGTAATCATGTTACGTGGTTGTAATGTGATTGCACAATACTTCAAGTATCAAACACAAAGGTGCCAATTTGTCAAAATAACAACCAAAATGTTGAAAAATCGGTCTAATGTACTTTCATTTTTAACAAAAAAGGATTCAGGATCTACCACTGATCATAAAGCAACAACAAACACTTTGTAAAAAAGTATTTGAACATGCTAGGATCAGGAGTCACTTGGCAGCAAAAAAACATACTTTAAAAAGGCAAAGAAGACACTTTGGTGCTCAGTCTAAAAAAGACACTAATAGTTGGATGTTTCGCACTGCTTATAAAGAGACTAAACGTAAGTAACAGCCTTGCGATGGACTTTAAAGTGAATTGATAGGAGTTAAAAGACTTGATTGTAATGTTGATGTGTGAAATAAAAAAAAAATAGAGAAAATAAAGAAAAAAAAGAGAGAGGGGGGGAAGGGGGAGAAAAATACGGAGGGGCAAGGGAAAAAAAAGAATATTAAACTGGGGAAAAAAATCTAGAGGTGGGTAATTTATTATTTGCTCTGGAGTGCATGCACCTGACCAAGTAGTTTTTGGCTAAAATTCTCATTGGACTTAGATGTGATGGTGCATCTGTCATGCTAGGACAGAGAAGTGTTGTTGTGAGTAGACTTCAAGCTATTTTCCCTGCATATAACTGAGTAGCACTGCCCAGTCCATAGAACTGAACTTGCGGTAAATGTCAATCCTATTAAAATACTGATGGACAAGCTATATTCTCTTTATAACACATCTAACAAGAACCATATAGAACCGAGAGTGTGCATCCAGTTTGGATATGCAACTGTGATTCCAAATTGATTGGATATTAGACACAAGGTGAGTGACCTCCAGTTTTAGGGCAGTGGAAGCAGTCTGGAACAACTATCCAGCACTTCTTAGACATTTTAAGGTCGCATCAGAAGATCCTTTCAAGCAAATGTACAATGGTCTTGCACTACGCATAAGTTCCCATGCGTTTGTGACCAATCTGGGTATGGTGTGTGATGCACTCCAACAGTTACCAGAATTTTCAACTGAACTGTAAAAAAGAAAATAGAATAATCTCTGCTAATAAAAGGAGGGGTGTGGGGAGAATTTTTTTTTTCAAAAATGATGGGGGAGAGAAGGGGGAGGGGGGGGGAGGAGGTAGATATTGATCGGGGTGAGGGGTTGTGAGTGGGGAGAAATTCTGAACATGTGTGCGTGTGGGCTCAGGGGAGAGTGTGTGTGTGGGGAGGGGGGGGGGGGTTGTCGCTGTGCAAAGGGGAAGGGGATATCTCAAAATTTATTTTTTAGGATTTGGTCGATAAATAAATAAAAAATGATGATTGTTAAAAATAAAATTTCATAAATAAAAACAAAAAAAGAATAGAGGTTTTCTTTTATTTTATTTTCATTTGAGACAAAAATCAGGGGGGGGGTTTTAATTATATCCTCTCTCTACTCTAACTTTGAATGTTTACATATACAACACAGATACAAGTGAAGCATGTTCAATAAGTTAAACTTGCATGTTGTCTCCTTTGTCTGCAGTGCTCTGCTCTTATTTCTTCCTCCATGAAACAAAGAATACGCCAGCCGTTCAATTCTTCTTCTCCTGGCTCTTTCTGTGCTCTTCCAGCCTCGATGTTAGACGCCACGCCTGATGGGATCGTTTGTGATTAATAATCCCGTCACGCAGACCATGATAACAGTGTTGTTAGTCTTCTCTCCTTGTTTTTCTTTTCTTTTGTTGGGGCACAAAAGTAACACATCTGTCATAGAAAGTTGCATCACATCAGTCTCCATTAAGGTCCCTGACTCGTGCGAATGCAAAATGAAACAGTTAGTTCATCGAATGAAATTTGAGGTTAGCAGTTCTTAGAACTTCTCTGTCCCAGTGCAGCTATAGTCTGAACTTTGCTTACTGCGAGCAGAATGATTGTTAACTACCTACTGTAAACATCAGACAAGAGTGTGTTGCTTCCGGCACGTAGTATTACTCTGGCACAGAAGCAACACACGCTTGTTTATTGCCCGTCAATCACTCGATACGTAATAGACAAATAAAACGTGGTGAGAGAAGAAATGATTGGCAGATGTTTTTTAAGTCTCATTACTTTCACAGCTGATGTATAATAGTGTATATTTAAAGCTTAAAGGGACTTGAGGCAAGATTAAGAAACGAAACTCGCAACTGCCGCGACTGGCGCTTCAGGTAACTGCAGCCACAAGCCAAGCCGTCACGGGAGCGTGCACAAACTGAAGCTATAATGTTGTTTACTAACCTTTTTCTTGGTAGTTACACTTTTTAGTGTCTTTCAGTTGATCTGGATCGTTTGCTGATGGCAGAAGAATCCATAACTATCGCTTACAGTGTTTGAATTTACCGCAACCGTCTTCTTCCTGTATCAAAACTACGGATGTAGCGTCATTTGACGTCACGTCCGCAGGACAGCGCGGGAAATTCGGCCACCGAATTGCAGCGCATTTTGCAGCACACAGGCTGTTCAAGGCAACAGAGAGAGAAGTGGGTGGGTTCGTTATTTTTGGCATTTAGCGCTTCATCACCCATTAGTATTAAAAAAAATGGACATGCATGTTTGGTTTTTTTAAATTCCTGCCTCTAGCCCCTTTAATCATACCTTACGGGGCAGTGAACCCAGTTTTATGGAATAATGCAAAAAAAATTAGTCAAAGAAACATCTTTTATGCCACCTTTAGCAAACATCTGCTTGGTAAAACAAGATACTCCCATATCAACACAGTAGGCCTATACAGCGGGGGAAAAAGTATTGAACACGTCAACATTTTCTCAGAAAATATATTTCTGGTAGTGCTATTGACATGAAATTTTCACCAGATGTTGGCAGCAACTCAAGTAATGCACACATACAAACAAATCCAAATATTTATGCTCATAAATTGTGTGTAATATAGAGAAATGACAGGGAATAAGTATTGAACACACTTACAGAAATTTATTTAACACTTAGGGTGCATTCACACTCCGGCTGTTTGGTCCGCTTCAAACGGACCGCGGTCCGATTCCACGGATTGTCCGCTTCATTTCGCACAGTCTGAACATCAACTGTACTCTGGTTTGCACCAAAGAAGCGGACTCTGGTCCATCCGAAAGCAGGGGGTCTCGGTTCACTTGCAAATGGACTATTGGACTATCTAGCGCAGACATCCAGCGCACCTAATGGAAGTGACGTTTTTCGACCACAATAAAGCAGAAGAAGAAAAAGTAGAAGGAAGTGGGGTGGATTATCATTTGGGTCGGAGGAAAAAACAAAGCAAACAGCGCATGTTTGAAGAAGCCAAGGTCAAAACAACAACGAAAAACAACTGGAAAATGTGTAGACAGAGATGGAGTCGCCTAATAGTAAGAAACAGAAAGGTTTACACTTTAATCACGGAGGCCAGGTTTCTTCTTCTTACTGCTTTTTCATCATTGATCAGTGGTTCAGTGGGGACCATTGCCCCTAGCGACCAGTTGTTGTAACTACAGTGGTTTAACCAGGTGGTTTGGTCCGCTTCAGTTACAGCAGTTTGAACACGAACCGAAGCAAAGAAAGGTGCAAAATTTTCATGAAATCCCCGCCCAATCGAACAGAGTCCCGGGACGATCCTGGTGTGAATGCACCCCTAGATTTTGCACTTTGTTGGTGATTACAGCCTCAAGACGCCTCCTGTATGGAGAAACCAGTCTAACACATTGCTCAGGTGTGATTTTGGCCCATTCTTCCAAACAAACTGCCTTCTAATCTTCTGTGAACTGGGATCTTCAGTTCTTTCCAAAAATTTTCAATTGCATTCAAGTGGGGTGGTTGACTGGGCCATTCTAGTAGCTTTATTTTTGTTTTTTTAAACCAGTTGAGTGTTTCCTTGGCTGTGTGCTTGGGATGGTTGTCTTGCTGAAAGATCCAGCCTCTTTTCATCTTCAGCAGCTGCAGATGGCAGCAGATTCTGGTCCAGAATGTCTTTCTACTTTTCTCCATTTATTCTTCCTTCAATTATATAAAGTCTGCCAGTACCACATGCTGAAAAACAGCCCCCACCATGATGATCCCACCTAAAAACCTCACTTTTGGTAAGGTATGTTTGGGGCCATTTCTCCTCCAAACTTATGTCTTATGACATCTGAAGAGTTCAGTTTTGGTCTCATCTGACCCGACTATGTTTTCTGGAATGTCATGGGTTTGTCCAGATGTTGTGTTGCAAACTTCAAAGGAGCATCAACATGCTTTTTCTTCAGAAATGGAGTCTTGCGTGGTGTGCATGCATGAAGATCATGGTGGTTGAGTGCATTCCTTCTTGTTTTCTCTGAAACAACTGTACCTGCTGATTCCAGGTCTTTCTGAAGCTCTCCATGAGTGGTCCTGGGCTGTTGGAGAACCTTTCTGATTATTGTTCTGACTCCTCTGTCTGAAATCTAGCGAGGAGCACCTGGCCGTGGCCGGTTTATGATGATGCAGTGTTCTTTCCACTTCTGGATGATGGCCTCAATGGTGCTCACTGGAACATTCAGAAGTTTAGAAATGCACCTTGAACCAATGCCTTAAGTGCATTTTGCAATAATAAGGTTGTATAGGTCTTTGCAGCTCTTTGCTTATACCCATCATGCAATGCTTCTTGTCTGACACCTTGGTGATGAGAAACCTTTTAAAGGCATCAATCAGGACTAAACCAGCTGATATTACTTGGGGACAGGATTACTTTCTAAATACTGACACACTCCAGCTGCATTCTTGGCTTTCCAGATCTTTTTGTACCTTCATTTCTTCATTCGTTCACTACTTATTCCCTGTGTCATTTCACTATATTACACATAACTTATGGTAATAAATGTTAGGATTTCTTTGTATGTGTGCATTACTTGTTGCTGACATGTGGTGAATATTTCATGTATATTTTCTCCCAAACATTTTTTATTGAGTTTTCCTTGAATACATTTTAACAAAGAATGCTGGATTCACTTCAACATTAAAAAATAAATGAATAAATAAACAGATAAATAAAAGGTAAATAAAAAAAGAATTGCAAATATCAGAGTGAAAAATATGACAAGATTGTGCAGAATCAAATCCCACCACAACAATGCAAATTAAATTTAAAAAAAAAAGAGGGAATGAAAAGTTTCATGTATATTTTCTGAAAAAAAAAAAGTTGACATGGCCAATACTTTTTTCTTTGCTGTATAATTTGATTACATACTGAAGATATGAAAACCATCTAACACAAACTTACACAATGTTTCATACTGTGGTGGCTCCATGCATACTCTGCTGCATGTTAAACTGCTTTGAAGCTAACCAGCAGGACAAAGTGGAGACGAGCCCACTGTGTTTTTCAGTGTTAATTTATTAGAACATGGCATGAATGGAAAGAAAACAGAATCACAAACACATCTGGCTAAAACACAAAGAGCAAAGCTCTCCATCCTCACAGGGGAGCAGAAATCAAACAGAGATGGGAGTACTTCATACCTAGCAGAACGTAGCTCGTCATAATGGAGTTTTCATGTTCAAGTGCAATACAATATTCATCACCAAACTCATTTTGTTCAGCAGTTGGTTCAGGGTGAACGTGTGTCTGATTACCACACAGCTTGGAACGAGAGTATCTTTACAGAGCGAATGTCATCTCCGTGTTCGAAACCTCTTTCACTTCCCAAACTTCGATTTCTGTGACACATTTACCCTGAAGAGCAGTTCTGTTGCTCCTCTAAGGGTTTACAAAATTAGGCTAATCCTTGCAATCATTTTCCTCCATTAATGGCTTTCTTTTTTTTTAAAAAAAGGTTCAGATTTTATTTGCTGTTTTTAAAGAATTATCTATGCTAATAAATTAACTCTCTCTAAACACGCAAAGTTCAAATTGCCACATTTCTTTTGTTTCAGACCAACCTGAACTTTGTGGGAAGTATTTAGAAAGTAAAGGAAATGTATCTGGAGGCTAATAGGGACAAATAAAGAGCAAAATTTTCATCATCTAACATAATTCATGACCCAGAAATTTGACTGCTGTCTTGGGGATTTTTTTGCACGCTGTTAACTTTGTCGCTATTTTCCCAACTGTTTGTGTTGTGTTAGGCAGTGGGATCATATGAAATATGGTTTGAGCTCAGCTGCTACATTAGATAACTGAATGCAGTTTCGTTTTTTGCCTCTTTTTTTTTTTTTTTTTTCCCAATTGTCAAGCTTCTTCTTTCACATTTTGAGTATAATGCAGCTGTGGTCGTGGTACTAGGGACTCTCTGAAACTACTTTTCTGCAACGCACAGCGTGTCTGCTGTGTGTCGTCACACTGATCTTCTGTGACTCACTTCCACAGATCTAATGCCAGGACAACAAGACAAATGAGAGATTAAATGTGATGCTGCAACACTAGAAAACATTTGTGGCCATTTTTAGAATAATAATATAAAAGGTTTTTTGTCACTGAGTTGTCTTCCACTTGTAAAATATCTTTCCCAGATTGATTTTAACAGACTAACAGACCTTTCGGTCTGATATAGTTATTTTACAATTCTTTTGCCCCGTAATTGTTTTCCATTAATAATTTTATTGAATCTTAATAACTGTCCTTGGACACATGATTAGAGATTAGAGATAGTAGATGGATCAACTGAAGATCAGACGCATCTCTCAGGTCCTGGTTCAGATCTTTCCTGGATTTGTTCCTATTTCTACAGGACATCTCTTTCAGATCCTGTTTATCTGCTGTAGATCATTTTTTGTTGTTGTTGTCACATTTTTATTCTCTACATGTCCAGTTTCCTCAGATGTTTCAAGGACATACTGCACACCTTGCTGAGACCAGACAATTTCACCTAACAGCTCTTTGGGAATCACCTGCTAGAATCCTGTTTCTTGTCTTTTGAACTGTGTTAACTTTTATGTTTTTCAGAGATGAAACTATGCAAATGGAAACAAATTTTGTGTCTTTGTAACAGGCGGCTAGTAACAAAGAGAAAAAGGTCCAATTTAAAATGGGTTTATTCCTTGAGTTAGGAGCTTTTTCTGCTTGAATGATTTATAGGTCAGAGTTAAGTGGCAATGACAAAGAAAAACTGTGGGGAAAAAAGCAAAGAAAAACTTTGAAAGACCTTTGAAAAGCTGGAGAACTATTGATCAAGTTCACTTTAGGAGAATACAGTAAATCTTGGCTAAATGTGGAATAAATGAGGGCTAGATAGAGATATTTACACAGTACTGAAGTTGGAAAGGGATCAAAAAACGTCAGGAAGCGCTGATACTTGCTCATTGGTAATTGGTTTTATATAATCTTCATTCTGAAAAATTCACTGCAATCAGAGTTTTAACACCTCCCGTCCACTGCTCCCGCTCTGTCCCGCTCCGCTGCGTTCCAGTCCGTCTTTCCGTCGGGCTGTAAAACATCCCCGCACACTGACTCTGCATGAGTCCACCAGATCCCTCTCCGTTCAGCCGCAAAGCAGGCAAAAGAGCATGCACGAAATTTCCAGATTCAAGTGGATAGATAAATAGTGTTGATAAACAGCGGCAACAACAAACTTTTCATTCATTGCAACTTCAAAGGAAACATCGCGTCATTCAAGCCATGTTTTGATACGTTTGTCGTTAGTTATGGGTGAGTATATTGTCCACAACAAGTTATAAACATAAATCAAGTATTTCTGTAGTAGATCAAGTAGTAGATGTAAAAAAACAAACTTTAATATTCCGATGTTTACATTCATTGATCTTTGCAACTTCCTCCAAATGGAGTCGGGCGGACCGGAGCGGACCAGAAAATAGAGGCGATCTGTATCTTTGGCCGAGGCCGACGGACCTGAGCGGACGTGTCGGAGCAGAGCACTGGCGGAGTACTGGACTGCTTCTCATTGACCAAAGCTTGCTTCATACCTCCGGATACGAACAAAATTGGCTCGTCCGTACCAAACGTTGTCCTCTGGCCTACCTCCGTCCAGTTTCAGCGTTGTTATGAATGTTGCTTCGTACACCCTCTAGGGGGCAGTGTTGCATTGAAATTTATTGTCATCAACCATTGCGAACATTGCGTCGGTAGAGGAGGTAGTTTTGCTGCGTCTACTTCAGAAAAGGCAGAAAAAAATAAGTGTACGCAGCGGTGGCGTGTCCGACCACTTAAAAGTGGTCAAAGTAGTTTAAACTTTTGACATTTTTAGATGCCCACTTCCTACTCTTCTTCTTCGATTTTTACGAATGGGTAAACTGCAAACTCTGACTCTATACTGCCGCCACGGTATCTGGTGGTATTGCTCCGTTTTGTCCGGAGTACTCTGGATTCGCAAGCTCACTCACAACGGACATACTGATGGAGGAAACGACCTCCGGATATGGATGAAAGCATCCACATCCGTATTTACTGCAGGGTATGAAAGGGCCTTAAAATAGCAACGGATTTGCTGCGTCATGCGGAGCGGAAGCAGTGGACAGAGGGGGTAACAGATGGAGTTAAAATCTTAAGGTAGAGTACTAGTCAACTTTCAGAGGTCTGTTTTAATTAATGGAAAACTTTATTGGAAAACTTTCACATCTTTTAGATTTTTTGCTGAAGTGATGCCAAGTTGTAACCCATCTATGGAGCTAGGATATGGACATAAGTTAGAAACTTATATCTCCATGTTTGAAACTAACAAGTCTAGGTGCAAATCAAATGTACAAGTATATATTAATTCTGCACATCTGCAAATACAAGTGAGTTTTGCAATTACAAACATTTGTCTCACATTTTACACACCTACTCAAGAACTAATCAGGTATCTCCTATCCTTAACCAATCACAGAGAGGAGGCCAAAGATTCTGTGTTCACTACCAAACTTTACCTTGTGTGGGAAAACTAACATGACTATCTGACCGAGGCCAGCACAATTGTCAAAAATCCCTAAAGAATAGATACTAGAAGGTTTCTTTCCGGAAATGGAAAACCATGTCTCTATTATTAATCCTGCTGCGGGTACTTGCATGTTTATAAAGATACACTGACTTAGCTTTAATGAGCTATGAAGTTGTTGTTCTCACCTTGGTCAGATGGTAATAACCGTACCGTATTTTCCGGACTTTAAGTCGCTACAGAGTAGGACAAAAACATACAAATCGCACTGGACTATAAGTTATATATATTTAAAAAAGGGCGATTTTCAGATTTTTTAATATCCCATTTGCTCCCACTAAAATTTCCCCAATATCTCCAATTCCAAAGTTAATGCCTGTAAATGATCATACGCATCATAATGAAGAAGGATAAACATGTTTTTGAGGTTCCACCACACAGACAATACAGCCAGATGTCCAAAATGAACTCCTCTCACTGAGATAAGGCTGTCTTGGGATTTTTGCTCATGGAGCAGATTGTAGTTGTCACAAGCCTTGAGCTCCCTCTTGTGGCATTAGACAGTATTGTTTACTCTTTGGCTCATGTCAGTCAATATGAATTAACACTTCGAAATATGTTACTTTGATATACAAGTCACACTGGACTATAAGTCACAGGAGGTACCAAACTATGAAAAAACATTTGACTTATACTGTAGTCTGGAAAATACGGTACTTTTCCACAAGATGTAAAGTTTGGTTGTGGACACCCAACTCTTTGTCTGACTGGTCCAGGATTGGAGAAATCTGTGGTTCTTGAGGTATATAACATGTGAGACAAATGTTTTGCACTTTTGCAGGTATTTTCCGACTTTTAAATTTAATCTGTACTTGCAGATTTGATTTGTACTGTGCTTGTTGCAGTTACAAAGATGGAGATGCAAGTAATAAAACTTATGTCCCTGTTGTTGCTCCATAGTTATCCAGCTCTTAAGGACACAGATGTTCTTTGGTTGAAAATATAGGGACAAAGTAAACAACTGTCTGACACAAAACTGATGTGGTGTCAAAATATCCACAACTTCGAAATCACTTAAACCTTCGATATACAATTTTTTTAGTTTTGAAATTGTGAAAAATTGTTCTATCATTGGTGTAACTGTTAACGTAGCCTCCCATTAAAGTTCCTCTCAGCTTTTCCAGAGTGAACTGACTGTTCTGAAATACTTGACACAACCCAATTTTAAATGACCCCAACAGGTGAGAAATTTGAGTTGGAAGGATTTGGATACACAAATCTACTTGGTCCTCTGTGACTGAATCTTTTTACCAAGCCATTTCTCTTCAGGGCAGATGAGTCCAAGCCGTCATCTGCTGCACAGCATCCACATGAACCCAGCCGGGATCCCCGAGCCGAACACCAGAGATGTTTTTGCATAGACGTCAGTTCAAGTCAGACTCATGCAAATGGACGAAGGACACATGGACGATGAAACAAAGACGAATGAGATCGGTGAGTAAAGAATGGATTAAATGCTGTGTCCACAGTTCATCGACAGGGTCATCTGACTTTATAAAAATAAGTGAGCGTGTTAAATATACCACATCATCATCATCATCATCATCAGTATTATTAAAAACAGAAGAACAGAGAACATTATGCATCAACAACTCAAGTTAAATATGAACATATTTGTTAGTATTTTGCTCTGCGATGTGCCGCTACTCATTCGACTGTTAATATTGCTTTTAGTTCACAAAGGTTGAGGCCCGTGTGTGTGTCTGCATGTGTGTGTGGTTGCACTAATCGTCATCCTCTTGTGTATTTACATGTTTGTGTGTGTGTGTTAGTGAGGCCAAGCAAACATGCAGCATTAGTCTCTGACACTCTGGCAGTAAACCGTGCATCGGGCATCAGTTCAGCTGGAAAAAGTCAAATAAAAGAACGCTGCTCACTACTTTCACTCTTCCACAGAACGACAGTAAGTAGATCAAACCCGGCACACACTGAGTCTTGTTTGGCCGTCACATCGTTGGGGATGTCTGAAACCACAGTCCCGAATGCAGTTCTAACTAGATATTTGGGATGATTACTGCCATATATGACTTATGTTATCTAACCAGCCAATAGGAACGCAGCATGGGCCAACGTGCTGATCATTGTAACACTGGTACAGTTTCAGAAAAAACTACACAGACCTGAGATCTGGACTACAAAGCAGGATTAGTAAAGTATTGAGTCAACTGACTTTGTTTCATGAAGCTGGTTTCCTCCTCCCCAGAGTTTTATTGTCATGGCAACTGATGCTGGAACCGTAGCCTGATCTGAAGGAGGTAAAAGCTCCGCCTCCTGACCAATCACTTCGCTTTTAATGCTTAAAGAAAAGTATAAATTATTATTACAAAAAGACATTTTTATGAATTTTGGGGAGTGGGTACCCTAGTGGCTAATGTTGCGGGCTTTGGTGCGGGTTCGAGTCCCCAACATGGCACCCAGGCAAACCACAATGGCCCCTTGAGCAAGGTCATTAACCCCCACCAACTGCTCCCTGAGCGCTGTAATTGTCTGCCCACTGCTCTCAGGTTAAACTCGAGATGGGTTAAATGCAGAGAACGAATTTCTTAAATAGGATTCATAAAGAATAATAATAATTATTATTATTAAAAGGCATTGATGTTTGTAAAATGAGTCTTAAACAGAATCTACACTGTTTGACTTCCACCTAGAAGAACTGTGATGAGAGATCAATCAGCAAAACAGATAATAAGCCTAAAACTTCTTACCTATGTTTTTGGAATATCATGTTTTTTTATAAAAAAAAAAAAGAAAAAAAAAAGATTTTTTAATTTTCAAAAAAAAAAAAATGTAAGACAAATTAATAAAAGAATAAAAATTGTAATACTCCTTAATATTATAATAAAAAAAAAATTAAAAAGAATAAAAATCATTAAAAATGGACTTTCATATTTTAAACAGACCCCCAAAAAAAAAAAAAAAAAAAAAAAAAAAAAAAAAAAATATAAAATATAAAATTTTTTATATATTTTAATATATATATTAAAAAAAAAAAAATAGTGAAAATAAATAAAAAAATATAAATATTCAATTATTTTATTAACTGTATGCAGATGTAATTTTCGTTTCAAGACGTATTGTAATACGTCTTTGCAAAAGAAAGAAATAATATCTTTTTATGAATAAATGCCTGGTCCCTTGATGACAACTTTATATAAACATATACAGTACGTCCAGATTTGGGTTTGATTTATAACCAGTGTCACGGGATTAACTAAAAAGGATAAGTTTCTTTTCTTTCAACCTGGACCTTATTTTAGGAGTATATACATGCATTTACTCACCGGTAAAGTTTCTGCATCACTTTAAGTCCTTTGGAAGTTATTACAGTACGTCAAGTCGCCCTTCAGTGCACGTCCAGTAAAATGGGAGATACGGGGCAGCCTCTATATAAGACATTATCTGCAGTAAAACTCCTTGATTTTCACCAATACTTTAAAGGGAAATATGGAACATTTTAATAAAAGAAAAATTAAAAAAAAAAAAAATACCTCAGAGGTGTGGGGGGAAAAAAAGGAAAGAAAAAAATTTCAAAAAAATAAATATACCAAAAAAAAATAAAAAAAAAATATATGGGGGAGAAAATGAATAATTTTATCTATAAAAAAAACAAAACAAGGGGGTTAAAAAAAATTGGGGGGAAATAAATTTTGGTAAAAGGGGTTATAGGGGAAAAGGAGGGAAGAGAGAGGAGAGAAAACAAAGGGGGGAGATGATTTATTTATAGAGGAGGAGTGAAGAGAAGAGAAAAATGAAATAAAGTGAAGGAAAAAAAAAAGAAAAAAAAAAAAAAAAAAAAAAAAGAAGGGTCTTCTTGGTGGGAAGAAAAGTATTTTAATAAGAAAAATAATAGTAGTAGTAATAAACACTATTATTTCTGGGATGTATGCGGAAGGGTTGGTCAGTTGGATGGGGGAGGCTGGGAGCCGAGGAGTTGAGTTGTGTTGTTGTTTTAAATTAGACAAAAACAAGATGTCGCGATGTTGTTCCTGTGTCCACCTTTAAATAAAATGAACAGACGAATAAGTACTACTGTCGTGTGTGTCCAGATTTATTTTTCTGTTAGTTATCAGGGTGTTTTACACACTTTTCGGTGCTGCATGTTCACGATGCGCGCTTCCGTAGCACAGCTGAGAAGAGCAGTTTGAAACCCAGACAACAACAACACAGTTTGTCTGAACTCTCAGGACAATAGTAATTGTTCATTCTACTTAAAGTATTGATGAAATGAAGGAGTTTTGCTTCAGATAACGTCTTATATAGTGGCTGCCTCGTCTCCGCCATGATACTGGATGTTCACCAAAGGGCTACTCAACGTAATATCTTCCGAAGGACTCAAAGTGATGCAGAAATTTTACCGGTGAGTAAATGCACGTATATACTCCTAGAAATAAGGTCCAGGGGAAAAAAAAAAAATCTCCCTTTAATAGTCATCTAAAAGTCGAACCTGCCACAAAGTACAGAAAATGTATCTTCTTTTTCAGGGTTCCTCGTGAAGTCATAAAAAGGGAGTTTAATCATAACGGTTTTATGAAAGATAAAAAAAAAAGGTGTCCTGGGAACCTTTGGTTGGCATCAAAAGGAGTTCAATCAAATCATGTCAGAATTTGCAGGGATCACTTGTTTAAAGGTTAGAAATCACTTTTCTTCTGTTTGAGTCCCTCTGACGATTTGAAGCTCCAGATATCAGGAATTTGCAACAATGGACTGTTCTCTGACTTAGAGGGATTTATGACATAACATAGATCAACTTTTTTAAGCTTTCTAGATCTGAACTCACATTCTACCAGTGGAAATACTCAAGACGATGTCTCACATCTTCCTGAACGACCTTAGTCATTTTGGTTTGTTTGACACTACTTTGTTCACTGGAAGTATGCTAGCTTGCAGAAGTCCCATGACCAAGATTTGGAAAGAGTGGAGTGGTCATATTTTCATCAGTACTCTGTCATTACTCCCATAGAACGGAGACAGACAAGTTTCTTGAATGTAAATGTATGAAAATAATCACAGATCAGATCTTTTTTGTCGATTTTTTAAGCTTTGTAAGCTCTCAGTCTTGGCTACAGCTGGAGTAGTATTTCATGCCCCACCCTCCATGACTGTGTTAGTTGATGCTGGTCTAGAACCAGTTTTCCTGATTCTAAAGTTTTTGAAACGCAGCTGAACTTGTTTAGTTTTAACCTGAGAAGGACGAGCCCTCGGCATCAGTCTGCTGCCGGTTCTACTTTCACTTAAGTTCTGTGGGTACGGAAAGTGGAGAAGCAGGTCAGACTTTCAACATGTCCCCGGTTACAGTGTGAGTGTTGGTATGGTCAAAGTCCAGTTTGAGTTCACGAGTGAAAACTCTACTCTAACAAAGACAACTTCTTATTAGCATCAGTGGTACAGTGATCTTTTTTTTTTTCCTCAAAAACAAAATGAACTTGTCCACACACTTATAAAACAAACTAAAACACAGTTTTACAGCATTTACCTGCAGTCATGTCGGAAATCCAGTTTTTTCCCCCCCTAAAACTGCAAATGTAATACTCCTTAATAAATTAAAAAATAATTTAAACAACACATTTTAAATGATTATCGTGAACAAAAAACAGTTAATTAAAAGACTTGAAATCTGTGTTTTTTTTTCTTTAAAAAAAAGTTTTACAAAAAATACTGAAAGTAGAGAAAAAAAACCAAGCGGACAGAAAGCAGGAAGGACAGTCATTTTACAAGGTCGACATCTTCGTATACAAAAGCTGAGTCGTTCAGCTCTGTGTTAGTGACCAGTGATATAAACTCTGAGGGAATATTCTGGAACAGTTAATAAATATACGAGTATACAACAGGATTAGGAGCAGGACACAGACGAGAGGAGGGAAAGCTGAAAAGTCTCTATGGCTTTTACAGGCTGTGTGGCCCAAAGAACCTCAAATATCAGTCGCTACAAACACCCGGCAACCCTGCAGAAACAAACGAGGACAAAAAGAGAGAGAACAGGTCTTAGGTGAAAGTTGTGGGATCAGAAAATTGACATATTGTCAGTCAAACAAATGGATAATTATTGAAATGCACTGCTGGATTTAAAAGAAAAGGGACACTTTCCCTTTAGTGAGTTAGGGATGGTGCTGCGTCGTACTGTATACCTGTTTATAACAAAAACTAGTTTCTTTTTTTATTTGTTTTGTTTTGATCTAAATTTGTGTTTTGGAGTATCAAGAACGTCTGACTGACGCTGCTTGGTCCGCGACAAACCCTGGATCACCTCTACAGATAGTACGGCTTGTTTGGATCACTGAGCCCTGTTTTTAATTCTAAATAAAAGTTAATTCCTCTTTAAGAAGACCATGTAAACCCTTAGTTTCGAGCAAAAATTATAATTACGAATAAAAGTTAATTCCGAACTAAGTGATTGGTTTATCCTCTTTTAATTGCGAATAAAATAATTCGTCTCACTTTTCTTTTTTTTTATAATTCTCCTCACATGTAACCGTTTATTCCGCCCCAAGTTAAATCCTGTAGCTCTGTGCATGCTCCTTCCCTTGTCCCGTTGTAATGGCGCTTGAGGAAGTGCACGTAAAACAAGCATTGGACTTGTGCAAGCCGGCGTAAATGAAGCAGTATGTTAGCGTCGAGCTGGTGCTACAAAACTAAAATCAAAATACAGTGTTATTATGTGGTTTTTATGTCGCAGCCGAAACAAAAAAGGAGAAGGAACCAGCGTCTGTTTACTTCCGAGTAGACGTGAATGGACGTAAATATGTCATGTCTGCCTCCTGTCCAATCAGAACTCTTCCTAACCAGATCTAAAGTGCAATTAGATAAACGTGTTTTATGTAAACCTTAATTCTGAATATTATTTCCATGTAAACACGAATGAAAACAATTTAATTCCGAATTATTTAATTCTGAATAATTATTTCTGAATGAAAAAAACATCATGTAACTGGGGCCAATGTGAACAAGTATTTGCACTTTGGTTCAGACCAAAGAAGTAAACTTTGGTCTGCATGAGAACCGGCTGTGTATGGAATAAGAAAATACTGTCAAACACAGTAATAACTGTATAATTTGTAAAAGTACTGTGATGTAGTAGTATGATTATTTAGAAAATACAGCCCAGCACTAGCTAGGGCCTCTGGGAAGACTGGGATCAGACGAAGTGCAGTAACAACCCCAAGCTGGGATTTTCCGGACTCAATGAAAGAAGCCAACGGTATAAAACCTGTTGCAGAAAACACACAAGCAACAAACTAAGAACAAAAAAATGCATCCTCATCTTTAGTACTGCTGCTTGTTGGAGTTCAGGGAGACAAACTCATCCATTGATGACATTTAAAACAGAATGCACACAAAATGCATTCATTTGTGGCCACGTATAACTAACACATGGAAATAGCATATGCATAATGTGGTCATATTCTAACAAATCACGAAACCAGCTGAATTTAATCAGCACAGCTCCTCTGCAGGTAGATGAGCTCGTTAGTGAAAACACCTGTTCTAAATATACAGGCAGATGCGATGAAACATATTTTCTTCCGATGTCGCTAGAGGGACTCTGTGGTTATGACTGTTTTCAGGATTATTTATCTAAGGCCTGGCGATCCTGACTGGTAACCACTACAGCCCAATTTCATATTCTAAACATTTTAAAAAGAATACCACATGCTGCTGATCACAAGTGAACAAACATTATTAAACAGACTGATGCTTTCTGAGTCTTTCTTCCGAAGCATCTTTCTTTGAGGTCTAAAAGCTTTTAAAACTTTATAAATTCCAGACATTTATAATTAACCTACAATTGTAAGAAGACAGCAGAAAGTTTATTCTCCATCTTTCATTTAGAAGTCTTATGTCTGATACTTTAAACATAAAACACTGTTGGATTGATAGGCTGCTGCTATGCTGCCTGCCTGCTAAATACTGGAGCCATCTTAAAAATTCCTTTCTCCATCACTCACATATATAAAAGGACATATGAGAAATGGACCCCAGGTTAAAAAAAAGCAAAATTCCCCTTTAAGGGTTCTTAAAAAGGCTTCCTGTTTAGGGTCCAACGTCAGCTGGATGCTGCATCTCCAACCTCCATATTTTTCTTATACTTTCGCTTCATAGAATAAATCTAAACATTGCACAAAAATGAAGGAAATGCCTTTTTGGTAGATTATTTCTCCATGCATCATTGCTTCCAGGTACAGATCTGATTAAATGTGTTTATTTCCCTTTTAAACAGAGCCGCATTTGTATGGGAAATGCATCCGTGGGATGAGCAGCTGAGTTGAGTATGAGGGTTGCACCCATGACAAACTTGCCAAAACTTCTCTGCCAATGCCAAACAGCTGATTCTGCTATTTCTTTCCATGATTGGCCTTCACCGTCAGGTCCACTGGTGCGTAATCCACATACCCAACTATGCTGCTCATCCCACAAATGCATTTTCTTTACAGATTTGGCATCATATAAAATGGAAATGAACAGGCTTTCCAACAGGATAAGATTTATTGCCAAGAAGCATTGTTACAATGAAGAAATAATCCGTCAAACACTAAATTACTTACTTAAAAAAAATGCTGTTGGAAGAGATATTTTGGGAAATTTCAGATGTATTCCAATAATCCCACAATAACAAATTCAAGTACTTGTAAAGGAAATACAGTGAAGTGCAACATAGAATATTCGCAAAAAAATTCAAAACCCATTGAAACACCAGCCCAGTAGCTACCTTAGAAACTCATCTGCTCCTTTGTTAGTACGGTGCAAACTTTTGTCTCTCTGGCTTCTTCATCCCGTTGGTGGAGGATGAGATCTTGGCCGTGTAGGACGCCAGAGCGGCCGCCGCGTGGGCTGAAACGGGAACCGCTGTCGCCGCCGTCGGCATCGAGCTCGACAACACTGGAGCCCCAATGGCGGCTGCCGCGGCCGCTGCTGCTGCTGAGGCAGGAGGGGTGGATAGTGCCAGGTAGGGGATGGATTTCACTCCCAGGAGGCTGGAGAGGGGGAGGGCGTAGGGGGCGCCCAGGATTGGAGCGTGGGGCAGTGCGGCGCCCATCGCTGCCAGGGGGAGGAGGAGGAGGAGGACGAGGCGGAGGCAGGGGGGGCGGGCTGGGTGAAGCTCATGGTCAGGTCAACGGGAGACGGCATGGAGGAGGACTGGGCGGTGGATTTGGCGGTCTCTAAACTGGAGGGAGGGAGGGAGGGTGGAGGAGGACAGGGAGGGGGACGGAGGGTGGAGGGAGGAGGGAGGAGGGAGAGGGGTCAGGAGAGGGAGTTTTGGATGAAGAAGGGTTAGAGGGTTAAATAAAAGACATGTTAAAAAAAAATCAAGAATAAAAACTAAAAATGAACTCAAACCCAAACAGAAAATAAACAGGATCTTTTGGAGAGTAAAAATGAAAAAACTGACCAACCAAAATCATAAGACAGGTGTGTTTTGCTGGAGGTTGCAACAGATTATTGTAGGGGAGTTCGCTGTACGGATGGGGGGTGTGCTGTATAAGTTGGGGTGATGGCTTGGGAGGGGGCTTAGGGAGGAGGAAACAAAACCATTATAGACATATTAGCATGAAGCTGAGATGATGCTTATGCAAAAAAACAGGAAAAGGACGAAGTTACTCAGAGAAAGTTCCTCCATGTCCACGTCAGCATCTCTGCTGCAATTTAAATGAATTAAAAACAAAAACATCAAAGTTTTATTCAATAAAAATGCAAATATATCAAGAAGTCATGAACTAAAGCCTGAAAACCTCAAAGCAATCATTACAGAAACATCTTGGGAAATCATAGGGTGTTAAACGATAGAAATACAACCTCAGATGAACAACATAAGAATAACCAGGAGACCTCATTTGTCTTCTCTAAACCACTTTAGGGCTTGAGTTATAATATGATGATGCCTTTGGTCCTACTTTTCTATGCTGTAGATATAGAAAAAACATGTTAAAGGCCTCAGAAACTTTGAGAATGTGGATGAATATTTGAGCTTGGCGTGACTCGTAAACAGCTTTGATCAGATTGATAAACCAGTCTTAGGGTTGGAATATGTTTGCTGTGTATGCAAGCATTTGTAACGTCCGTGTACATACTTGCTGTAGCATGGGGCGGCCAAAATGCTCAATACAGGAGGGCACTGCTAGGACGAGAACGCAGCACAATGACTTTGAAATTCTGAAAATGCCAGTCTCATTGTGTTCATCTGCAAACAACAGTTTACCAAACTGCTGCCAACTGTTAAGGAACAAGTTTTTGTTTCTATGTCAGGACGTTCGAGGGCCCACCCGGGATTTTATCCCAAGATTGCCAGGTGAGAGTCCAATGTGCTAACCAGTCACCCAAAGGGATATTTCCTTGGTTAAGTAGCCAGGGTGCATAATCAATAGGAGGCATAGTGACAGGACCGTCGACTGTCACATTACCATGAAACGGTAGAAGAACTCATAAAGATGCCAACAGTTGCAGACAAAGTCTGAGAGGTGCTCTTCAAAACTGTCTACCATTGTATTTACATCTGACCTCATATTTGGGGGGGGGCAAATCTGCCTCATTAGTTGTACACAATATGAAGTGGTGGTCAACCTAGCTCATGTGATGTTCTTGATTTCTTTATTTCATGTTTTGATTTGTTTGGGGAGTGGATAGCCTAGTGGTTTATGCTGCAGGCTTTTGTCTGGAAAGCCCTTCTCTCCCTGTAATTGGTTTAGATATAAGGCATTAGTGAAATTTGATTGGTTCTTGAGTCGGTATGTAATATATGGGACAAATGCCTTGTACTTGTAAAACTCAACTATGAAAATTCTTTGTCAGGGACACCCCTATTTGATTTACTGGGAATGTGTCCAAACCTTAGACTGGTACTGTATATATGTCTTAATCTCATGCGGTTGTCTTGTTACTTGCTTACTGGATTAACATTTTACAGATGGAGTTACTGACAGATTTTCTATCAAATCCAGTTGATCTGTAATCAGTTAAAGAAAAAGGCTTCGATCACTGTTTAAAGGGGAGTGGGTGGCCTAGTGGTAGTGTTGTGGGCTTTGGTGCGGATGACCCCGGGTTCGTGTCCCTGACACGACTCCTGCGTCAACCACTGTGGACCCCTGAGCAAGGTCCTTAACCTCACCATCGCAGCCCACTGCTCTCTTTACTCACAGTATAGAGATGGGTAAAATCTCTATTCTCCCTAATTTCCTTCAGGGATCTTACCAGTATAACAATAAATAAAAAATAAACAGTTGTTTCTAGTCCTCCATGATGGAGGCAGCACACTGATAATAAACAGAAATAAAAACTACTCGGTCACAACTTATTCAGTCATGTGCCAGAGAACAAATAAGTTGAATATTAAATTCATGTGATCTCAAGTCTTTCCTCCTTTCTTTTATCATGACAGGCACAACAACATTTTGCCCATAAACGCTGATCTGAGGTCAGCCGGTAGGTCACCTGGTCAAGAGGTGATGGAGATGCACTAAGCTCTGACGGATAGTCTCATCTATCTGTGACTGATTAAACAAATATAATGAAAAAGTAAGAAAATGCTGTGATATTTCGACTCTCACCTCTCCTGACCCGACATTTCAGACTGAATGAGGTCAACATCAGTGTGTCAACCTGCTCCCCCTGCTGTCAGGACCCGTGGGAAATGGCTGAAATTGATATTTCACACATGAATTTGCATATTAATACCAGTGGAAGCTTGTATAAAAGCAGCCTGGCAGAGAGTCTCACATCTCTGCTATGCTACTGATTAAATGGTGAGGCTCTAACTTGTCCTCCGTCACAATTGCAGTGCTTCGTTCATTTTATGGAATCACATTTCCCATGTGATAGATGCTGCAGGTGCAGAGAGGAGTGCTCTCGTGCTGTAATGATGCTCAACTTAACCTGGGATGAAATACAACTCGGTGCTTTTACTGAAGTACTGTACTTAAGTAGAAATGTCAGGTGTTGCATTTTTCATCTCAAGTCTCCACCGACTTCACACAGTGAAGCCGTTTGTATGGTAATGGCTTTTGGTATTACAGAGGAAAAGAACATGAAAACATCAATGAAAAGGATTAATGTGAGCACTGAAGCAGAAACAGACACTTTTTGTGAGAACTGGGACTTCATTTAAGCTTCATTTGTATAGCTTTTATTCACAACAAAGTCCTCTTAATGTACACAAAGAGACAAAGTCTAATTCAAGGCAATTTACTATCGTCCAATTAATAGTTTTCAAACTAAACCAATTTGTAAAAATTAATACCCAGCAAAGAAAACCAACAGATGGCAACAAATCTCCTTTGTGGTTCAATCCTTCATCCTGAGCTGCATGAGGCAACGGTCTCATGAATGTGGAAAACCTCCTTTTTTGTAACATCAATAAAACCCTGAATTTTTCATCCATGGGGGCGGTCACACTTGGCATGGCTAGAGTATAACCCGGGTACAAACAGCACAGGGGAGGGGAGGGGGGGGTGCAGTACCCAGCCCCACCTCCGGAGATGGTCTGCAATGGTTGCTTGGTTCAGAACGATTGCGTGTTTCACCCACGTGAAGCCCTGCGCCCACTGACGTTCAGTACGTATACTGCGCCTGCTGAGAGCAAATCAGAAAACTCAAAGAGGAAAAAAATACATAGCTTCAACAGGATCCGTTGGTCTGATGCAGAGACGGAGTGTCTCATAGAAATTTAGTCAGATGAATGCATCCAGAACATGTTAGACTGGACACAAAACAACACTGTAGTTTCCAAGAAAGTTGCTGCTTACTTGAAGGAGAGAGGCTTTAACAACACAAATGACTGTTAGCGCCATCCACTGGACTGGGGTGGCGTGGCATGACGTGGTGGTATATTGCCGTGTTTCCAACTTTGCAATTGTGACCGCGTGTCAAAGGTCTAGTACAAATGGCCTCCGGTTACATGAAATGGGATTAAAGGTAGAGTCCGGAGTTTCCCCGCTGAAAATAAATGTTAGACTTGTGCAAGTGAAATTCATCTCAATCCACGCCTTTGGGCCTCTACTCTCGTGGGGTGGTGAGTTTGAATGCAACTGCCTGTCTGTAATTTGTTTTTTTCCTTTGTTTTTGTCTGGTTGGTACATTTGTGGGTGGAGATTTCTGTTTAAATCGCCAGCCAATGACAGAGCTACGGGCATGAGGCTGTGTGGGAATAAGCTCATGATTGGAGCAGACGGCAGTCACTGGAACAAAAACAAAAATGTTGGACGTGGCGGAGAAAAGGAAGTACTCCACGGTAAAAGCTTAAAGATAGTGCACGTTGGAAAACCAGGGTTATTATTAGTTTGGCTTTTACGCGCTTCTTAGCTCTGAAGGAGAGGCTTGAAGCTGAATAGGCTGAACAACGATGCAGCCATTAGCCCGAGGGGAGGGGTGCTCAGTTTGAATATTGTTGTTTGCAAACGGAAACGGGGAGGAACTCTACCTTGAAACTAATAGTGCCAAGTGCGACTGCCCCATGTCTTTTTTGGTAGTGTGTTCTAGCGCTACCTTTTGCCCTGATGCAGCTGTCTTTAGCTTCTTTCCATCAGATTGGTTGGCCAGCAACTACACTTCTCCATAACTGATTTCATCTGATCCACTGATTAAGTAAACTTAAAAGCCTTCAAATAAAAGGTCCCAGGAGTTATTAATCCTCTGAGCTAGAGAGAAAAATTGGCCATTTTTTAAAAATCAATTCCATCTTTAAAGGCACTGTATTTGATGTTATTTTAATCTCTCAAAAAATGCTTTTAACATGGTATATTATGTAGTTATTTTATAGAAAAAACTAATTTTTTGCACATATGTACGAGTCCAGGCCTTTTTAATTGAGGCTTCTAACTGTATCATGATGTTTTTTCTCTGCCAATGGGGTTAATTCTATAGAACTTCTGGTTACCAATCAGCCACTAAGAGCGTGTCCTTACAAGGGGTGTCCTCCCCCAACACGTGCACTGCACGCCATGCAGTTCAAACAGAACTGCATGGTGTCCACCAAAGGGAAAGTCGTGATACCGCTGTTGGCTGTCACTGCTGATATTGCAAAACTGAGGACGAGAAGAGAGTCTTAAAAAGCAAGAGAGACCAAAGAAGAAATAAAGTTCGTGTAAATCTCGGTGCATCGCACTCGAGGTGGAGAGCTTTGCAGGACAACCTCAGACTGAATGTGGACTGGAAACTGGCTGTAGTCCTCCTAGACAGGTATCTTTTTAATCACTTTATTCTTAGTAGCATGTTATGTGTCCTCGGCCACTGGTGCTGCCTCTGCTGGTTTGACCGCGTCCACCTCTGTGTCCCTATACCGTATACTAAGGATGTCCCGATACTGATGCCAGTGTCAGTACTCACTCTGATACTGGCTACTTGTACTCGTCAAATACTCACTCATGACAGCACCCGATACCAGACGTTATGTGACTCGCTGTGTTTACGTTGCCATGCTGACCCTTACCATGTCCCTGGGATACTTTTCAAAACATTGGCTGCAGTCAGAGCGGACTTTTTTTCTCACACTCCCACCAAGCCTTCGGTACCCCCACATAGCTGCATACATACGGTTTTGTACATTTTATGCAGGATTCAGTTTGTCAATGGTAAGTTTTCAGATCATTCTTTTTCCTATGCATCCCAATTTTATTTTTGTTGAGCTGCTATGAGTTTGAATATGTAAAATTCGGACAATGCATTGCTAAAATACAGCAAACCACAACTGCAACAGAAGCTTCTAACGTCATGTAAGCTTTTATTTTTGTGCCTGTGAAGTCTGATGTAGTTTGACGAAGTAGTTGTCAATGTTAGGGTAAGTTAGTAGGGCAGCAGAGATGCTTTGTCTTTATTTTTTTATTTTATTCTTATTTCTTTTGATTTTAAAAATGTTCTCTTTATTTTTTCTTCTCTTTTGCTTTTATTAAAAGAAAGCAAACAAACACCCCCCCCCAAAAAAAAACAAACAAACAAACAAACAAACATACAAACAAACAAAAAAACAAAACAAAAGAAACGCTTCTCACTTTTCCCTTTTAATTACTCAGATCAGCAAGTACTCAAATGCCAGTACTCGTACTTGTACTTGGTCGTCAAAAAGTGGTTTACATCACATCACTTTCAATCAAAGTGACCAGATAGATACTTTATGAGGTTGGGATGCTGTAATGTAGTATGTTGTGTTAGGGAAATAAAAAAATAATGAAGAAAAGGAGGGTTTTAGTTCAATAATTTGGGAATTGAGGAAAAGAAAAAGAGGATTAAAAGCAATTAAAAAAAGCAAAAAAAGTAAATAAGGGGGAGACATTGGGGTCTTAGGGGGAATATAGGGGGGAAAAAGAGGAGAATGAGGGGAATCTCAGCAGAGGGCATGTGGGGGCAGAAGATTATGGGGGAAAAAGGGGACCGAGGGGGGTTTCAGGGGTTTCATGTGGGTTCAACCAGGTGTTCAAAGGGGGGTGGAAATATGGGGCTAAAAAAAGTTAAGTAAATTGAAATTCCCAATAACCCATGATATAGGATATAAGGGAAAACCCAGGGGGGGCGAGGAGGAAGCCTGGGTACAACCTCTGGACTCTCATATACACAAAAAAATAACACAAAAACCCAAGAGATGGGAGGAGAGTTTGTTTAAAGGAGAATAGGTTAGTTTCTTACAGAATGAAGGTGGTTCCAAGATCATTTTTGTTTATGTGGACATGTGAATGTTATCAAAGGGCAAGTGGAAATGAACACAGATCAGCACAAAAGATGAAGCTACATGTTGTATCAGCACACCTGCTGGCTTTAAATGGTCCTCAGGATTATTTGCTGCATGCATACATTATCTCACTCTGTAATTACTGCTCTGTTCAATAGATAGAGCGAAGGTTGTGAATGCATGCAGCTGCTCTGGAACATGACTGCTATAAGTGACAGTTTTAACATTTTTAAATATAACATTTGCTTATTTATGCTAATGGTAACATTGTTTTACTTTTGCGCAAAAGACGACTGAGCTCTTCTTTTTGCTCTTTGCCAAACTTTAACCAGAAGTAAAATATGAACACACACCTTTAGAGCCTGCTTTTGGCTGTAACTCAACAAATCGTACTTCACAACAGAAACCCAGCAAGCCAACAGAAACGCAGACAGATTTAGTGCTCAGGTTTTACACCCAATATTAAACATCAATGCACGAACTGAATGAGGTTTGCTGAACAATTTGTAACTATAAAGACGTCCCAATGAATTAATGATTGGATTAAGAAACATGGACTGTCTCTGCTGCAGTTTGCAAGTATTATAAAGAAAAAAACTCCATTCAAACTTTCCACTTTTAGTTCCTGTCTTTTTGAAAAAATAAAGATCACACTCTTCAGCTCTCACCACACACTGAGCCGTCTGCAGAGAAAATCTTTGCATGGCAGCATTTTTTTGCCTCTCCTGTGGATGCTTACCATGAAGTGATTAAATACTGAGCCAGGTTGATGGCGATGGGTGTGCCGGTGATGGTGACGTGTCGGTCACTGGTGCTGTCGATCTGACTGCCGATCTTGATCTGAGCTCCTGATACCTGCCGAATCTCGTTTATCTTGGTTCCTTGGCGACCGATGATTGAGCCGATCAGCTGTGAAGAAGACGAGACGGAAGATGAGGATTAGGTTTTGATTTTACATGTTTGTGCTTCATTTTTAACAGGTTTATTTTGTGGGGATTTTATTTTACTTTTAAAAAAGCTTTTGGAAAAATCCTCAAAGATTTAAACCCAGTGCCTCAATTCAGATTCAGATTTAGAGGTGAGAGCCGGTATTGTTGAGGTTTAATTCACATACACATGCACACACACTCCCACAAAACCCAAAACCCATAACTGTGCTCCTTTTCTGACATACAGGTATTCAGTATTTATCTGACATTGTGTTGTGGACGAATAGGTGCTGACAAGAGACCAATATACTCTCCCAAAGCATTTCCAGAGGACAAAAACAATTCCTACAGTGAGTCCTGGTTCTGCCCCCAGGGTCTCCCTCTAGTAGGACGTGTCGAGAGAGCCTCCATAAGGAGGTGACCTGAAGGCGTCCTATTCAGATACATGAATCACCTCTGCTGACTCCCTTTTAATATGGAGGAGCAGCAGCTCCACGCCAAGCTCATTTCAGATTTGCAAACTCTTACCTGATCAGTGTCTGTGACGTCATCCTTTCACTCACTACCCAGACTAGACCAGTGCAGCGTCTCCATTGCTGTTGATGAGGATCTGATCTATCTGTCAAGCTCTTTCTCCATCCTATCCTTAAATCAGTCATGAACAAGATCCTGAGATACTTAAAGGAGCAATAAGGGATGGATTATCATTTCCTGGTTAAGGGAATTAACATTTTGCAATGTGAAGCTCTATGTTTCCATCTGGAGCACAGCCTCTTGTTTACAAGGGTGGTCTGCCCTCATGTGCATGTTCATGCATGTGAATCTCCACCTCCTACCTGAGCTGAGGGTAAGCCAGACAGAATTTTGCCATTAGTTTAGTAAAATACATCCAGATGTACCGGCTCATCGGCAGCCACCAGCTACCAGAGTATACTCAAACAGCTCAAATGTCCAAGCAGTCCCACAATAATCAGATCCGCGAGTTGCCTCGAGAACCAGGGAAAAAAAATACTCACTTTTCATGGAGTTTGATGCTGAAAAAACTGTCAATCATAACACACTTTGTTTTGGTCTCTACACACAGTACACAACAGCACACGTAGATATGAAAAATCGCTTTTAGGTTGAATATGGAATTCGGACAGAACAGCAACATCACGCGTTGTTGCAACGGCAGAAAAACAACTTTAGCCATTTGATTGCCAGGCTCGCTGCCGAAACGACAAGTGACCAACAGTCTGCAACATGTCCAACAAGTAATGCAGAGGAGTTTATAACTGACAGCTAACGTTAGCCACGTTAGCAAACAAATTAGCTTACCGATCCAGGAGAAAAGTTGCCATTTCCGTGTTTTGATGCCGTGGAAAGAGTTTATGTGGGTCCATCTAGTGCAGTCTTCTCTTAAATTTACATACTATTACCACACAGAGGTCGTATTTGGCAATCTGTATTGGTTTGTCGATGTAAAGATAATGCCTTTGTCAAACCTGTTAAAATTTATTTTATATTTATTTTTAGGCTAAATATAATTTTTTAAGGAAATGCTGTACTTTCATTCTGCACCACCCCAAACGACTCGTGGAGGTATTAGTTTTTTATTTTTTTTTTTTTTTTTAAACATAGCTTTTAATAAAAAAAGGTTTCATGTCCAACCTTTAAAGGTGCAGTGTGTAACAAAATCAGAGGTCAACAGTGTGTCTGTATAGTTATCTAATCATTTCTCTAAAATAAGATGTTATGTGATTGTTTTCTCAGAGTGAACCGTTTTTAACTACCTGCCATGCCAGCTGCCATATTTGGCTGCATGGTGGCATGGCGGTTAGCAACACAGCTTCACAATAAGAAGGTTGCTAGTTCAAGCCCAGGCTGGGGTAGGATTTAAACAGTTGCAACAGCAGTCTTCCTGTGTGGAGTTTGCATGTTCTCCCCGTGTATGTGTGGGTTCTCTCCAGGTACTCTGGCTTCTTCCCAGTGTCCCAAAACATGCATGTTAGAGCCCTGCACTGGAACAACAGGCCCGGGGGACCCGAGGGTCGGGCTTCGGGCCAATTACCATATCATTACCTCGGGCTCTTCTTTTTTTTAAACCTGCTAATTAGAGAAATTTCTGCTGTGTTTGTGTTTAACCAATTTAAATGGCAACATTTGAATGCAGCAGCCGCTCTGCCTCCTCCCCCTCCCTGCTCTACGTTGCTCTGTCGTCTTTATTGAGATAGAGAAGAAAATATTTTTGATAAGCTCTTGCTACGTTTATCCTAACAATAAACAATGGATAGAAGTTTATATTTGTTAATAGGCATAATTGCTGCGATATGAACATTTCCTCCAGAGATATGTGTAAGGATGTAAATGTCACATCCAGAGGTGTGCATCAGTAGATGCTGTGCAGGTCAACTTGCCATGTCTCACCATAATAAACAACGTTATAGCTTCAGTTTGTGCACGCTCCCGTGACAGCTTGGCTAGTGGCGGCAGTTACCCGCAGCACCAGCCGCGGCAGTCGCAAGTCTCATTTCTTAATCATACCCTTAAGTCCCTTTAAGTCTTTGTAAGTATTGTGTTGTATACGTGCGTTATTTACAGTAGTTAGTTGGTTGAAATTTTTCCTCTTCCAATTTTTTATAACTCGCGCTGCTGCCTCTACCTGAGCTCTCTGCTAGAAATGCTGCTACTGCTGGGCACATGACGTAGCACGTAGCACATGTGATGTACGCAACTAGGTGCACTTGTTTTATCTCTCTGTGCAGAGCAGTGCAGAGAGACAAGGAGTGAGAAAACCCCGCCTGCAACTAAAAGCAATTGAAAACTCAACATGACGAATATAGGCATTTTCTATATCCCAAAGGGGACTACCCACGATACATTGAGTATATTCAATATATCGCCCAGCCCTAGTTTGGGCCTGAGAATTTTGAAAATCTGTTATGCCGGATCGGGCCGGGCCGGGGCTCCATTCCTTCAGGCCAGGGCAGGACTTGGGCCCTGATATTAGGCCGCGAAGGGAACTAATGCATGTTAGGTTAATTTATCACTCTATATTGTCCCAAGTGAATATGAGCGTGCATCATCTCCAACTGCTTTCTTCAACATGACACTGAGTTCACTACACTCCAACGGCCTCCACAGTCACCAGATCTCAGTCCAACAGAGCAGCTTTGGGATGTGGTGGAAAAGGAGATTCACATCATGGATGTGCAGCCGACAAATCTGCAGCAACTGTGTGATGCATGTCAGTACAGTACGGCACCAGCAAGGGGAGTTTCTATGGGTCTGTCCCAAGCCGTGCACTTGAGCATTTCAAACACTGTTTTTGAGTGTGTAGTGCACACATGGTGTCATTTAAGCGACAATTCAGTGCACTGAAAGTACCAGGATGTTGCCCTAACAACGGCCAAAAATGAAGTGCAAAGCAAAGCACACTACTTGCACTAAACGGCCATCTTGCTGATCTAGAGGGAGAGATAGGACTTTCGAACTGCTTTCAGAGCTGAATAATGGCGATGAACAAAGCGGGGGCGACCCCTGCTGCATCGGAGGCGGTATTGTACTTGATTTAAAGGCCTCCTTCCACTGAAAACCTGTTTAACTTGCTCCTTCTGAAATACGGAGGGTTTCCCCTTGTTTACTTACACATGCTGACTTGCTAGCGTTGTGTTCCCCACAGTCGGCTGTGCTTTCTCATCAGAGAAACAATACGAAGAAAAGAGCGAATCGGGAATGGCCTCGCACTTCTACGTCACATTGCAAATAGCATCCACATGGGGTTTATATCCCTCCATTGGAAGGCAGGTAACCCTCCACTACACACTAGAAGTGGAGACAGCACGACTGTAGCTTCGGAGTTGAGAAGCTAATTAGCTAGCTGTTTGTTAGCATGGCTGAACAAACTTGTTTGTCGGCTCTATTTCCTGTCTGTAACGAAATAAGAGCGGAGGGCGGAGCTTCCTTCATACACTGATGGGAGGCAGCCAATCAGACGGAAATTCATGAGAAGGACCCGGAAAAGCCTGCTGTTGGACCACAAGCCTCTCTGCTAGTATACAAATACAGCTGGATACAAAGATACCAGAAGAATTTTTTTAAACAGGGGGGGGGGGGGGGGGGCCAAAGCGGCCGCCCCCCCGGGGAGAAAAAAAAAAAAGAAACGATGCAGAATGCATTCAATAATAATGGAGAACACAGAAATATTAATGAAATGACCATGGAAGTACAACTTTAAGTAACGTTTATGAGATGATTTAGACACAATTACTACTCTATATTGGGGCATGCTACCAAGCTGTTCACTCCCTGATGACAGTTATAATCTGGTCGTGTGTTTGTTATACCTGCTCAGTAGACTTAGCTCACGTTAGCGGGCAATGGTAGTCTGTCACTTCCTGTAAGTGCAGTGTTTGGGTCAGCATTTAGTGACAACAGTGTGCACTACAGACAAAGTACACTGCGCACTACGCACTGAATTCCAGTGCACTCAGGCAAGTGTGCGGTTTGACACAGGCTATATATTTTTTCATGTGAAGATTTACTTCTACGTTTACAAATTCTACCGCTAAGCTTTCTGACTGGTCAGCACCAAAAACAAGGCAACAAGTTTGATCCTGATTGCCTCAATATATTAACAATAAAAGCAGATTTGATGGCAGCTATGGCTAAATTAGCTCCTCTTTAACATCAACTCAGCAAAAATGTAAATATCTTCTGATGAAATGAAATCCCCCTCCATCTGAACCCTCACCCTTGGACTATATTTCGCATCCTCTTTGTCCATCCGTCCTCTTGTCTGCGTGTATAAAACAGCAGGAGGTGGTGAACTCTGACTTATCTTCCTGACGTGACCTCAGTTAGCATCTGGCAGCTAAACTGGCCAGAGAGAAGCTTTGTTCCGCGGGAGGCGTCACAGGAACAGCAGACAGATTTACTGCGCTCACCTCTAGGTCACTTCAGACAGTAAATACGTCTCAACATGTGCTGCCCGGCTAGTACGAGGCTGCACTTCATCTTCTGAGCCTCAAGGTTGCATTTCAAGATGCTTGGAAAAAGAAACAAAAAACAAAATTCATTGCATTTTTGCCTCTGAATGAATCAACAGAAGACTAAATTCAATAAAATTCAGCAAACTTCACACCATCCAAACTGAGCTGCTGCACCTTTATGCTCCACACCACACCCTCCTCATCCTCAGCCTTTCAGCTTTAACATCAGATCCAGTTGTTGCTTTGGCAACAAAAGATGCTCTGAACTGTTTTTGTAACAAATGCAAAAAAAAAAAGAAAAAAAGAGGATTTAAGATGTCAGATTTTCTCTGACAAAAATACCACAAATAGATAAAGAAAACAATTTCCTTACACCGGGAGATGCTGATGTTTTTCTTTTGAAAAGTAGGATTAATCAAGAGGTCCTGTATGTTTAAGAAGACATGAATAAGGAATAATGTCTTCGTCAACAGCTGAGTGTGAATATGATGAAACTGAACAGCAGTGATATTTTACTGATGTTTTTAATAGAAGCTTAATGTGCACAAATAAGCTAATCAATCCTCAGCACGGATCATCAGTCATCGGGGTCCAAGTGACTGAAAAACGTCATCGTTAACATTAAACTGCTTTATCCCTTTTTGAACGAGAAAGCGTCTGAACAAGTGTGCCTTAAACTAATCCAAATTTTGACAGTGTAGTTCCTTGCTTGCCTGGAAAGATATGAAATAATAACCACCCAAATGTCCTCTGGAGGGAGAAAAGAGTTTGGAAATGAGTGTCCTCAGAGAAAGAGTTTGTGGATGACTGCACATGAATGAAACCGAGGACAGAGAGGACCCAGAGGTCTTATCCTCTTCTTTACAAGTACAGGGACAGCATGAGATACACTGCCCCCCCCCCCCAAAAAAAAAAAAAGTTGCCACCAGGATTTAAATAAGCAAATAGGTACGAGCCTCTTATTCATTCTATAATTACTGCATGGGTGATTATTTCTAGGCTGGCAACAAGTTATTTAACCCCAACTGGTGCAATGAGTTGCTTCTCATTTCCTAAACAACCATGTCGAAAAACACATCCCATGGATGTGGAAAAGATGCTAGTCTGTCTGAGAAGGGTCAAATCATTGGCTTGCATCAAGCAGAGAAAACATCTAAAGAGATTGCAGAAACTACTAAAATTGGGTTCAGAACTGTCCAACGCATTATTAAAAACTGGAAGGATAGTGGGGACCCATCGTCTTTGAGGAAGAAATGTAGCCAGGAATAAATTCTGAATGATTGTGATCGGCGATCACTTAAACGTTTGGTGAGATCAAATCCAAGAAAAACAACAGTAAAACTCAGGGCTATGTTTTTAGTGAAAGTAAGAGCATTTCCACACACACAATGTAAAGGGAATTTAAGGGAATGGGACTGAACAGCTGTGTAGCCTTAAGAAAACCACTAATCAGTGAGGCTAACCAGAAAAAAAGGCGCATAAAGATTGGACTCTGGAGCAATGGTCATTTTCACACATGGATTGGCCACCACAGAGTCCAGACCTGAACCCCATTGAGAATCTTTGGGATGTGCTGGAGAAGGCTGTGCTCAGTGGTCAGACTCTACCATCATCAATGCAAGATCTTGGAGAAAAATGGTTGCAACACTGGATGGAAATAAATCTTGTGACATTGCAGAAGCTTATCGAAACAAAGCCTCTGCGAATGTGTACCGTAATCAAAGCTAAAGGTGGACCAACAAAATATTAGTGTATGACCTTTTTCTTTTGGTGTTGACTTGTTTTTTGGCCAGGCAGTGTCAATTTTCAGTATGATGGTTTGGTTACAGCCAACAATTCGTAGACTTGCAGGTTTTCATCCATCTGGCTGAAAAATGGCTCCATGAACATTTATTGATTGGTAATTTATGAATTCATGACAGATGTAGGAACCTTCAGGAAACACCAGGTCAGGGGTGACCAAGTCCAGTCCTCAAAAGCCACTATCCTGCAACTTTATGATGCATCCCTTCTCCAACACACCTGAATCAAGTGAATAGCTCCTGACCAGGCCTTTGTAGAGCTTAATGACGTACACGTGAGGTAATTCCGGTGTGTTGGAATAGGTATGCACCTAAAAGTTGCAGGATTGTGGCTGCCGAGGACCAGACTGCACCAGGTTAACACTGATGTCTGACACTGAAACAGCAGGCAACACATCTAAAGCTGAACTTTATTCATTGTTCAGCAGATTGTAAGGGTTTAATGTAAGTTATTAATTAGTGGTTTTGTATAATAAGGACTCTTCACTTCTCCTGTGTGCTCATCAAGGTAAAAATGGTTCTTTCTTGCGGGTTCTACACAATTTTAACAGTAAGAAACCTGAAAGTGTCAGTAGTTACACTAGGCAGGTTCCCTACGATGTTTGACAAAGCCCCGGTTACGTCAGATGGGTATTCTCTATAGTTGAGTACTTGCGTCAGCAAATAGCTGCAGCTTTTTAAATTTCTATAAGCCAATATTCATTGAAAGCCATCAGGAGCTTTATTGTCATGGAGAGAAAAGATCTCTCTAAGAAAAACCACCATTCTCTTGTTTTCAGTCGATTTTAAATGAGACTTCTGAGCCGCATCAGCAGAGAAGTGCAAGGAGGATTTTTACTACTATGACCATATGAGGATCTATGCCTCCTCTTTTTCTTCATACTTCAGTCTTTTATAGCCTCATTGTTCCAGCCTCTTTCCTTCTGTTATTATCTTTAGGTTTTTTTCTCCTCTACCTTCATCTCCATGCACCAGCAGTCATCTGCCCAACTAGAGCTATTCTTAGAAAGGGCTGTGATAATGTAAGCATGTGTGTGGCTATAGTGACATTCTGGGAGACAAAGTGCCAGCTGACAACAGCCAGGTCGCGACCATTTATGTGAAATCCACTTCTGGCCGCAGTTTGACCTCGTTGAATCGCAACCGGTCCCCTGTGAGTTATTACCAGCAGAGGCGCCGTCACACCGGCAGTCCGTCCAGAAGCTGATATCTCCAGCTGTAACGGCGTCTACTCAGGTTAACCTTCATGTGTCTCCTCTTGTTAGTAATCCAGCACAATAAGTTGGCTTTAATCAAAGGTCGGACCAGGTATTCTGTAATGCTGTTAGTCAACCATTGAACCAAAAATATAATGAGATATTACTAAATGCTGCTCCAAAAACAGTATACTTTGTAGAGTTTACCAAGTAAAAAACCTCTACAAAGTAGTCAGAAATAGTCATGTCTAAGTGCCAAATCTCCACAAAAGAAAATTACACTGGAAAGCAGCTGTACTTTGATTATTGCTTTTGTATTTAGCTTATAATGTATGTGCTAGAGGAGACCTGTCAAGATGTACCCCACCACAAATGGATGGTTTATGGAAAAAACATTAAACAGATCAAAGGAGGATAAATGTGAATCTTTTCTTCTACTTCTGAATTGTGGCCAGCCATATTCTTGGTGAGACTAGCTACTGATGTGACTAACAACACTGATAACAGCATTCTGCTGCACAGAATAGGATGGTGACTCATTCAAACGGGGGAAACCTCTGCTTTGTGTAATTACGGTAGCTATTGGCATGTCAACTGCTAGTCTTTGACGTGCCAAATCTAGCTAGATTAGTGTCAGCTCATCGTTTTGCCAAAGAAACAAGACCTCAAAGGTTAAAGTACACTGCAGTAACAACCAGATCCACCGCTGTTGGTAGCACACTGTACCATCACAAGATAGATTGGAAAATAAGGCAAATCAGAAGCTGACTGTAGCCAGGTCTGGCATGTTCTCATCAAAGAACTGGGCAGATTAAGACCTGGTTGCTAGCATTAGAATACTAATAATTAGCATCAATCAATCAATCAAAGCTTTATTTTAAGGCTGTCAAAAGATTAATCATAAATCAATCCCATTGTCAAACAAGAGATTAATTTATTCTTTAGTACTACTATATGCAGAAAATCCATTAATTTTTGTTTTACAACTTAAAGGCTAAAACCAAGCCAAAGTTGTCCAGGACTCAGACCTGAATTTCAGCTTCACATTAATACAGTTGTGAAGTCAGCCTGTGAGGACTGGATCAGAGGCATTCTGGACTAAAATGCCGCCATCTGAAGGACTTTGGAGAGACATATAAGGACAGGGTTTCAGTAGTCTAGTCTACTAAAGGTAAAAGCAGTATTCCTGGTGAGACACCTTTCATCCTAAATATGTTCTAGACGTGATAAAAGTAATGTGATTAATCAGGATTAATCTTTTGGCAGCCCTACTTTATTTATAAAGGGCTTTTAAATACCAAAGGTAACAAAGTGCTATACAGATGAATAAAAATTAAAATTAAAATCATATAAAAATAATAATGCTGATAAAAATGATAAAAGTAATAAAAACAACAATAGAATATTATTAAAAGGCATATATAAGCTAATGGCTACCCAAGTCAGTCAAGGCAATGGACTAAATTTACTGAATTGATTCTTACTTTTTTTTCTGTTTTATATACAGGACTGTCTCAGAAAATTAGAATGCATGATATTCTAATATTTTGAGATAGGATACAGGACTGTCTCACATGAAAATGGCGCGTTTCCCAGTTAAGAATCTTCTTTGGATTAAAGAAGGCCTAAAAAAACTCTTCCCAAAAAAGACTAAAAAAACCCCCTTTCCCAAATTTTACCAGGGATTCAAATATTCATTGAAAAGCTCATTGTATATTGTGTAATTGGCCAAATTTGGAAAAGGGTAGGATGAAAATTAAAGATCCCTAAAAAAAAATGTCATTCTGAGTTATTTTAGATGGGGAGGGAACCCCAAAAGAGGAAGAAGCGCTTTCCCGCAGAGGGGAGAGGGGGAAAGAAAAAAGGGGGAGGGGGAGGGGGGGGTAGGAGGTCCACTCCTAACAATCGGAACAAAAGGAAAGTGCGTGTGTTGTTTATATGCTCTTATGTCGAAAGGAGAGAAGAGATGCGGCACCCCAGGCCTCTTCCCCCCCCCTACCCCCCCAACCAAGAAAGCAAGACGGCTACTGGGGTAAAAGACTCTGGGTAAAATGAAATTTTGACGTCGGGTGAATGATGAATATAAGACAAGAAAGGGGAAAAGGGAGAAAGAAAGATATACACGCCCTCGGGGGTGTTCAAAAAATCAAACATAGATTATAAGGGGATATAGGGGGAAAAAAAAAAAAAAAAGAAGTGTTAAATAAAATTTTCAAATTTTTTATTTTGTTCGTGATCAACTTACTAAGAAGTATATGGAGTATACAAAATTAATTTCCATATATTTATTTTCATCAATTATTAAAAAAAAAAAAAAAAAAAAAATATAATATTTTTATTTTCCTATTTTTAGGGCAGGGAGGGGGGGGGAAGGAAGCAAAAAAAAAATGTCATACATTCTGGATTAATCACAAATCTACTGAAATATTGCAAGCCTTTTATTGTTTTGATATTGCTGATTATGGCATACAGCTTAAGAAAACTCAAATATCCTATCTCAAAATATTAGAATATCATGAATTCTATTTTTCTGAGACAGTCCTGTAGAATGAAGGTTTTATGTTGTCTAAGCAGCTGGTGGTAAGCACTGGATTTACCTCTGGATTAATAAAGTTTAACTTATCTTTTTCTTGTTTATGAGTGGCTACATCACAAAATAATAAAACTAAGTTATTACTCAAATAGATGATAAATTTCCACTATAGGCTGAGTGAGTCTTTACCAAGTCACAAGTGACAACTTACCATTTGCAAGATCAGTGGCTGACTGCTAGTAACAACAACTGCTGACAGGTAACTGGCCGACTTTTGTACCCGTTACTGTCCCTTAATTTGGATGGTTTGGTAACTGAACCCTCTGAGACCTACCCTGACAGAAATGTGGACGTGTCTTTTAGAGTCATTTGATGGAACAACTGATGCTAGGTCAAAGACTAAGTTGGTTAATCAAATTATCTTTTTCTCTAGAAATGACTCAACCCTTCCATATATGCTGTGCAGATAGGTGATGTTCCCCTTAAAAGTAACATTAACCAGTTTTTCTTCAGGAATCTCAATGTTACCCCAGGTTAAAGGAAAAAAAAAATCTCTCCAGAGGTGCCCATAAAACTCCTAATGGAAGTTGTCCTGTTATATTCCGGTCAGAAAACTAACCCTACCCTTCTATTATTTTCTTTTTGGTAAATATCTTACTTTATTATTGCTTCTGCTTCTGAAAAGTTTCAGTATATGTGTCAACTTCAGTTGTTTGTTAAATTTACTATACAAATAGATTTAATTTGATTTAAAGGCACAGCAGTTCTACTTTGAGCTCCCTCTGGTCAAATGTTTAAAGAACCAAAACACCTTACGAAGACACCAATTCTTTAATTTAATCTCTTCTTTTACCTGTGACAAGGAATGGGACTAAGATTAATCATTACAAATAAGAGCGTTGTCTTCAGGCTGTATTAATGGTTGAATACAACACATGGATTACTGCTGCCTCCTAATTAAATAGGTAAATGACAACTAAATTAGTTTGTGTTAACTTTGTTGCTAATCTAATAAATTAAATTATCTGTTACAACTGTGATTTAAATAAAACTGTCTAAACAGAAAGAATTACCGCAGTCCTGACCGGAAAAAATGAGCTCTTTCTGTTTGGTCGACTGCACTAGAGATGTGAGGTTATCATGCAGGATGCTGCGTTCCCCCTCTGAGCAGCTCTCTTATGTAAGTACCACTGGGTAAAATCAGCCTGCAGCCGACGAGCGGAGGGGGAAGAGGATGGGGTTAGGGCTATTTTTGGGTGATTCCCTGCTGCCCTTGTAATTTGAAAAGGTTTATTGAAGGAGAAAGAGAGCGAGGGCTGTTTTTAAACCTCTAACTGTGAGCTATAGGATGTCATTAAGCTGCTCTGCTTGGCCCTGTTCAATGACGCACACACACACATATATTTCACACACTTGCATGTGCAAGGTCTTAAGCCCCTCTCTGCTCTGTGCTATTGTGTTTCTGGTTCTGTTGTATTCCCAGTCTGGGGGAATGTGTAAACAAGTCTGCATGTTTGATGTGTTTTTCATGCTAAATCAACACAAAGGAAATGACTGCTTATTGTATACCTGAAAGGCGGCAGCACCCGCAGAGATGTTGATTGCCCTGTCATATTGAAGATGCAGAGTTTCTGGTGGAAACATGATCTTGGTCTTTTCTGTTTGTTCTCATGTTTAAGATTGCTCAGTCAGGAAGAGGCTGATGAGGACTAAGAACCTGGTCTCTAAACTCACTGCAGACTGTGCTGCTCGGTCAAGAGTCATCATCAGACTGACTCTAAACAAGGAGTTTTTGAAGGGAATTGTACCCCTCTTTAACTTATTCTAAATTTTGGAAGACTTGCTGACACGCAATGGCTTCACAACTGAGTAAATCTATGACATCTTTCCAACTGTTGAAGCTGTCTTATCTACAGTAGCTCTAGAAATGTCTGTAGAACCATTTATGTTTGGACTGTACAGCACTTTGAGTTACCAAGAAAAACAGCCTCATCTAAACCAGGGGTGTCCAAATTTGGTCCTCAAGGGCCAATGTCCAGCAGGTCTTAGATGTTTCCTTCTGCAGCACATGAATCCGATTAATGGGTCAACATGTGTGAGCAGGTCTTGACATCGTGCTGTCAAGTAGAGGCATTTAATTCTAATCAGTGTGTTGGAGCAGGAAACATTCAAAACCTGCTGGACTGCGGCTCTCGAGGACCGGAGCTGGACAACCCTGATCTAGATCATAAACTTGTACCTGTTGAGAATGTTTTTGTAATCAAACCTTTACCAAAAATAAACCCTTCTGAATTCAAGACAAGACCAACAGCCAACATCCTCTTTGTTTCCCTTTTAAATGAAGCCACATTTTTAAGGAACATGAATTTTATAGGATGAGCAGCAGAGTTGAGTATGTGGTTTTCCCCCATAAAAAAAGTGCCAGATCTTCTCTGCCAATAACAAACAGTTGATTCTATTATTGACTCTTGTTTGGTGTTGTTTTTGGATTGGATGGTTAAAGTCTAAAGAAATTATATTGGCAATTAAACAATAGGGGAATATAACGCTTTCGTGTTCTAAACTTCCGGTTTAAAAAAGAAAGAGCCCCCCTATAATAATACATAAAAATCCCTCTTTTTTTTAAAAAATAAAGAGAAAAAAAAACCACCCTAAAAAAATTTTACATATAAAAAAAAGAAAAAAAAGAGGGGGGGGATGAAAGAGATCCTCCAGAGAGAGGGGGAGCAGAAAAAAAAAAAAAAACAAAGAGGATGTTTCGGGCGGGGGGGGGGGAAAATAGGGAAAGCAAGAATAGCAATAAAAATAACGAAAGCTTAACTTTGTGAGACATAAAAAAAAAAAAAAACTAAAATCGGGTCTGTACTCGTGTATAAGGGGAAAAAGGGGGGAGAGAAGAGAGGGGAGGATTTTGATGATGTGTGAGTTTAAAGGAAAAAGAAGGCAAAAATAAAGGGGAAAAAATAGATAATAAAGAAAATACTAATAAAATAAAAAAAAAAAATAAAAAAAAAGAAAAAGAAAAAATAATTATAAAATAAAGGAGAGAAGAAAAGGAGGAAGAAAAAAAAACGCAGGGGGGGGGGGGAGAAAAAAAAAAAAAAAAAAAAATTTGGTGGGGGGGAAAAAATGGTAAGGTAAAGATAAGCAGTAAGAGGATGAGAGGTAAGGGGGAAAAAAAAAAAACAAAAAAAAGAAATTTTCTTTTGAATCTCACTGGAAAGGGGAGGAGGGAAGGAAATACAGAAAATTAAAGTGGTAAAAAAAAATAAAGAAAAAGGGAAAGGGAATGATGGAGGAAGGAAGGTGGTGTGTGCGCAAAAGAAAAAAAGAAAAATATATATAATTATTTCCCGAAGAAGGAAAAATAAGATATAAATACATCAGTAAGAAAAAAAAATAAATGAGATTATAAAAAAAAAAAAAAAGGAGGGAGGGAGGAGGGGGAGGAAAGGAAATTCATTCATTTAACAAACAGGGGCCTGAGTAATGTGGAAGAACCCTGTACAGCCACCACAGGTCCAAACCCTATCCACCGAGTCAGAACAACACTGCCAGGGATTTAGCCCCACACACTGACAATGACTTTGAAAACAGAGCTTAAGCTCTTTCAATCTGTTTCAACAAAATATCACACTGGAATTTATTGCCCTCTTTTCATCAGTGGGTCTGGTTCGGTACAGGACTGATCAGTCGCTTTTTTTGTTTTCCACAGGCAAAAACAGGGAAGGGTATGAGAATATCTGACTCGAACTGTCCTACCTTTTTAAGACCCTTGACACACAACAGTCCAATAACTGATTGAAAGAATCATCACTTCCTGAGTAATTCAGCATTAAGAACAAAGTGGTAATAGTGCCACTTTTGAATATTCAGTGGATCTTTTAAAGACACAAAACAAGAAGAAAGAACACAAACTGTTGGATGTCTGCCATTCTTGTCAACATTTTTTTGTCACATTTTTCTTTGTTATAATTCCAGGAAGGTGTTGTGTAGTAATCAGACTCTACCATAGCCACTAGAACTACCCACCAGGACTAGTCACCAGGCTCTACCCACTGGCCACCAGAACTAGCCACTAGGACTAATCAACAAGACAAGTCACCAGACTCTACTACCAGCCACCAGAACTAGTCACAAGGACTATCCACCAGGATAGTCACCAGGCTGTACCATAGCCTTCAGAACTAGTCACCAAGACTAGTTACCAGGCTTTACAACCAGCCACCAGGACTGGTAACCAGGCTCTACCACCAGCCACCAGGACTAGTCACCTGGCTCTACTACCAGCCACCAGAACTAGTCACTAGGACTAACCACCAGAAAAATCACCAGGCTGTACCATAGCCACCAGAACTAGTCACCAAGACTAGTCACCAGGCCTCACCACCAGTCACCAGGACTAGTCACCAGGCTCTACAACCAGCCAGCAGAACTGGTGACCAGGACTAGTCAGCAAGTTCTACCATCAGTCACCAGAACTAGACTAGTCACCAGGACTAGTCCCCAGGCTTTACCCACTGGTCACCACGACTATCCACCAGGACAGATTTTAAGGTTCTTTTAGTGGTTTATAAATGTCTTAATGGTCTTGGGCCTTCTTATTTATCTGATCTGGTTTTAAGGTGTGAGCCCTCGCGGACCCTGAGGTCCTCAGGTACCGGCCTTCTGGTTGTTCCCAAGGTTCGGACCAAAACCTATGGTGAAGCGTCATTTTGCCATTATGGACCCCGCCTTTGGAACAGCCTGCCTGAGGGCCTCAGGGCTGCAGAGACTGTCCATGTTTTTAAGAAAAGGCTCAAGACCTACCTTTTTGGTTTAGCTTATAATTAGGTTTTATTCCTTTTATAAGTTGGTCTTTTTTACCCTGTCATCTTTTCATTTATTTACTTCTTTATCTTTTTAACTAGTTTATGGTTTTTATAATTCTGTTTTGATTACTGACTTCCTTTAACCAAGTGTATGATTTAGACTTATTTTTTTAGGTTTTTAGGTTGTATGATTCTTTTTTTATTTTATTCTAATTTTTTCTATTTTAGGTATTTTTAATCCCTCCAGTGTTTTTCTCATGGGGTCCTCCATGTCAGGGCCAATGCCTGCTTTAGCGTTGGGGCCGTCGCCGTGGTTGTGTCCCTGTCTGGGTGGTTGGGGTGGCTTCCAGTGGAGGCGGCCTATGTGGCAATGAGGCGGGGTGGACCCTGATTTGGATGGACCCCAGAATATCTTTCCTTCAAGGTGCCAAGACATGTCTTTCGAGATAGTCTGTTCTTGGAGGGGGGGGGTATTTGTGGTGTTTTAGATAAACTTGGGGGACAGTTGATGTAATGTGTTGTTTTTATTATGTGAAGCACTTTGTAAAGCTGCTATGCATGAAAAGTGCTATATAAATAAAATTTGATTGATTGATTGACTAATCACTTGGCTCTACCACCAGGCACCAGAACTACTCACTAAAACTAGTCACCAGGCTCTACCACCACCCACCAAGACAGACAATCAGGACTAGTCACCAGAACTGGTCACCAAGCTCTCCCAGTAGTCACGAGGACTAGTCACCCCAGGACTACTACTGCAATAGTAACATGGTAGTAACATAATGGTTTTATTTCTGCCTATTGTTTGTTAATTGTACAGAAAAGGAAATATAAAAGATATAAATATAGTAAATGTTGGAACATGTTTTTGTAAACCATCCAACCTAAACTAAAAAGCACTTGCCCCCTGTACTTAACTAAGTTTAAACAGCTGTTGCTTCATAGGATTTGAGCACAGCGCTGATGATATGCTTGAGATTCAGACTGACATGAAATAGAGGTCCTGACTGACTGGTGGGTAGACTCAGATGTTTATCTTTGAGAGATTCATCACACGTTCAGATGATCTTCATCGTGTCCAAGAGGGTGGAAAAAAAGAATCAACATCTTCAGCCGTTTTTGATGTAGCTCTGCTGGAAGCTTTTAACCTGAACTTTGATGTGCTCACTGACTGCTTTAAATAACCGACTGCTTCTGAATTTTAATGTGTTTAGTTTAGTTTGGAGGGGAAACGCAGTGATGATGACCCTTTGATGTGAATGAAATAACTTGAATCAGCAAAGTGATCAAGATACATTGAGTACATCAGAAGAAACAGAACAGATCTCCTATTAGCAGTTTAATTACAGCATGAAACAGCTGCTTCAAGGTGAAGGGAGTGTTTGTGGAGTTATTGGTCATATCACGTTTTCCTGTCCAACACAAACTAGTCAATCCTCAGTGGACCAAATCTGCTCCTGTTTGGTGTTTTCCCTTTTTTTTTAACTGCCGCTTTGTACAATCAGAAAGTCCAAAGAAAGACAAATAAAGACAGAAAAGTTCCTACAATATTTAGTAACATGGTTGTGGAAGATTCTCATTTCAGGGAGTCTGAACAACCACAACCAGAACTTCAACTGGATTACAGAAATAAGAAGACATATATGAGCTCTGTACAGAATGAGTACTGAGTTTATGACTGCAAAGCATCTTTTTAGTTGATGGTGTAGAATCTCAGTCATCAAGGTCATGGTAATCCTTAGTGCTTAAAAAGTCAAATTGACTTTGAATTTAAGCTTTCTAGCAGATGTCTGAAGATTTTTAGCAAAATGTGACTGGTATTTGGAACTGTTCAGAAGTTCACTTTGACTAAAGCCCTCCTTCCATCTGAGGAAAAGCAACCACAAAGCATGATACTGCCACCACCATGCTCCACTGTGGGCATGTCATTCATCTGGTGATGAAATGTGTTTCGAAATTGTGACCAAAAAGTTCAAACTTTGTCTCATCAGACCAGATCAGATTTTCCCAAATAATTTTAGGGAACTTGATTTATTTTGTTTTACAGTCTGTGGCCAAGTTTGGATGTTATTCTTTTTCAGAAAAGACTTCAGTCTTCAACACCATAGTCCAGAGACATGGAATTGTATGGGAGATTGCCAATGCTGGACACAAACAACTTCCAGAAACTTCCTGCAACTCCCGCAGTGTTGCTGTTGGTCTTTTGGTAGCTCCTCGACCAGTTTTCATCTAATTTTTATCGTATCTTTAACTGATGGCAAGTCAGATAAAAGTTGCTTTAATAAAGTTTTGGTTTAAGGGTGTCTACACTTATGCAACCAGCTTATTGTACATTTCTTATGTTATTTTTTCCGTGGTTAATTGAAATGTTCAGATTATAGCTCACATTGATGGCGGGGAGAGTTTTTAAATAACTAAGAAGCCTCATTGCACAAACATTGAAACAGCTTAGTCAGAGTTGTGTAATGGAGTCAATCTGTTTGTGTCTGAATGAAGAGGTGATGAAAGATGAAACAGCTGAGCTCAGACTGGATGGATCAGTGTCTGTGATGGATGGATGGTGGTGGCCGGGTGAGTCAGGAGAGATATGTGACTGCCAAAGGAACAAAAGGTCTCAGCTTTGACCTCAACGCAGTCAACACGTCCATCAGACCTGACAGTAAACGGTTCAGAGTTCAGTTCAGAGGGATGAGCAGAGGGAGATGTGCTCAGTGTTTTATGTGCATGTGAAGCTGCGGTCATTCGAACACAACAGATAAAACCAAAACATTATGGATAAAAAGAGAACTGAAAAGTTAAAACAACTATGATAGAAGTAGGGCAGGTGGTGGCTTTTACATAAAACAACAAGAGGGTTGCCATGCACATGAGATCCCAAATAAATGATATTCATCTACTTTTTATTTTTCAGGAAAGACACGGGAAAGCCAAAAATGGGAACTTTTTGGGAAAACAGTTAAAAGGAATAGTTCACCCACAGAACGATTTAACTTTATTTTCCACTTACCTTCATGGTGAGCAAGACTCTGGAAAGCTTTTTTAATATCTCAAATGCAGCCAGAGATCAGGACGGCTTCTCGTTTCCCCCAACTTTCATATAATGGAGTTTGATTGAGCCTGAGCCAACAAGGTCCTTAGAAGTCCACAAAAACTTGTTAATATTCCTCCATACTGCTCATCCAATGTAATCCAAGTGTCCTGAGTGGGTAGCGTCCAGAATTTAGTGGAAACTACGCCATTTAGTATATTTTTAGAGCCTAAACAGAAGTACATCGCATCTCTTGCGCGCACGCCGATGCGCGTTCATGAAACTACGGAAGGCGCTGCAGACGAGATCGCGCGCTCTCTTTCTCTTTTATTCCTTGTTTTAAATCAATATCCAACTCCTCTTGTGTTTGTCCCGGTTCGTCTGCAGCTCTGTCGCTCATAACACAATGTAAACAGTGAATTTCTTCTTCTACGCTTGTATTATCGGCAGTGTAGGCTCTGAATGCAGAGGCTTACGTAGTTTCGTTAATGCGCAGGTGCGCGCTCCGTGGAGTAAAATATTCTTCTTTTTAGGCTCTAAAAATATAGCAAATGACGTCGTTTCGAGTAAATTCTGGATGCTACCCACTCAGGACACTTAGATTACATTGGACGAGCAGTATGGAGGAATATTAACAAGTTTTTGTGGACTTCTAAGGACCTTGTTGGCTTGGGCTCAATCGAACTCCATTATATGAAAGTTGGGGGAAAACAAGAAGTCGTCCTGATCTCCGGCTGCATTTGAAATATTAAAAAAGTGTTCCAGAGTCTTGCTCACCATGAAGGTAAGTGGAAAATAAAGTTAAATGTGGGTTAAGTGTGGGTGAACTATTCCCTTAACCCTTCTTATCTGGTAGATTGCAACGCTTCTGCTCAAAACCAAAAAGCTGGGATAAAACTTTGAAATAAAAATTGTTCTGACATCATAGCTTGGATTTCTTCTGGAGTGAAATTCAGCCTCCGTTTACAGCAACATCACACCTTTTCCAACTAAATCCTCTTTGTTATGCATGGTTATCAAAATCTCTGCAACTTTTGCAGTCCAACAAAACAAATTGAAAGAGCTGATGCTGAAGCTGCAAAGGTTTGTTCATTTGTTCAGGTCACTCGCTGCATTTTTGTGGGATCCAGTGTGTGTTTTATTGTTGCCTCTGGCCCAGGTCGTCATTGTAAATGAGAATTTGTTCTCAGTTGACTTACCTGGTTAAATAGAGGTGAAATACATGATTAAATAAAGATTGCATTTTTACTCACATCATTTGGAATGAGGAGCTCCTGAGACGTGGTTTGGGAATTGGCTTCCACCCCTCCTGACAGAGAAAAGAGAGGAATCATTGTGAGTGACTGAAAACCATCCTGCCCTGCAGTACACCTGAGATCAAAACAACAGAAAACCCAAAACAGAATGCAGGATGACTTGATGTTCTCTTTTTTTTTGGGGGGGGGGGGGGGGGGTGTAAAGGAATGTCATGGATATCATGAAACAAAGCTTTGTGGATTTAAGGCTCCTCTTGTTGCTTGAATGTTCCTTATTTTGGTTATTGCTAATTGACATGTTAATGCTGCACGTAACATGGTGAAGCAAGAAAAGGGAGAGTGAAAGAAGAAAAAGGAGACAAAAATAACAGATAGAAACCAGCTGCTACACCTGTAAATATAAACCTAACTACAGCAAGCCAAATCTGAACTCACAGGACAATTAGTACTCCTTGGTTCATTCATTCTACTTAAATTATTGGGAAAGTAAGAAGTTTGTGAGAAATGCTAAGAGGGCCATTAATTTTCCCCTTAAAATAAAGGGAGTTGAAAAAAAAAAAAAATAAAATAAAAAATTAAGGAAAAAATTTTAAATAAAAAAAAAAAAAAAAAAAAAAAAGAGTAAAAAAAATGTTGCTGGTGAGGAAGTGCATGGTTGAAAGTCCAGGTTGAAAGAAACAAAAGTTATCCTTTAATAACCTTTGGCACCCCTGCTCTTTTCTCTGGCCACCCTGTGGCCACCCCTTAAAAAATCTCTGCAGGCGCCCCATTACTAGAGACTTGAAGAAAGTAAACAAACTGATCAAAGAAGCTGAATCTGTGCTGGGGAGATCACTGGAGTTGCTGGAGATGATTGTTCAGAAAAGATGCAGCAAAAGCTGCTGAAGATGATGGAGGATTCTTCATCCTCTACACAACACAGTGAAGAAACAACTATGTTCAATGGGAGGCTTCTTCAGGTTCATTAAAGGTCTGAAAAATTTGCATTTAGTAGAATTTTGACCAGTGCCTAGAATCCAGTTTCTTGTCAGGGGCGATGACCTTTATGTGCCGATAACTGTGACAAAGCTTCCACTTAGGACAGGTTATCATACTAAAATATCTTCTATGAACGTGGACCTTTTAAAAAAAAAAGCCAGATTTTGCTAACTTGAGTGATACTAAAATCCATTCTTGCCCACGGACCTCCGTGACCCACGGAGTATAGGTAGAGATGGAGAGGGTAGGCCTATGAAGCTTCAAACTCCCCTCTTTGATTAAACTAGCAATTTTTAATCCACTTTTTAAAGCTACTTTTGCTCCCCATTCTAAGGCTGCGTACACACCAAATTAGATTTGGACGTCAAAAATCGCGCCTGACGCCCAAAGTCGGATGCTTGGTCACGAAAAGTCAGACGCTTGATTTCCAGCGCCTCTGACGCGCGGCGAAGGATGCCCAGCCAAGGCGCGTGAGGATGCAGGAGAGAGAGCGGCTCGGCTTTATGTGATAAATAAATACAGCTAGGGAACGTCATCATCGGGCATCTCTGCTCTGTCTGGGTTCACCAGATAATTCCAGGTGTTCTGAATGTGAGGAGTTTCACAATTTACTCCAGGAGCTGCGTGCTGGTGAGGGATGCTTTCAGCCGTCTAATCCGGCCGAGTTTAACAACCCGCTGTCCCGATGCAGGGCAGCATTATCAGCCCATTACATCCCATCAGCACAGCAGGTCATCAAACCGCCTTTCAGACACCGGAACCGGACACAGATCACAGTTTACCCTCTTCTGTCTTCAGAGAGAGAGGAGATTCCCTGGTTCTTCTGGGCGTTTCCCGTCCTGTCATAAAATGTGTGTCTGTGTCATGACATTGAGTCGCTCTGATTGGTCGACGCCCTGTGTCAAGACGCCAAAGTCCAGATTTTCCAACTCCGGTGTCTGCTACCCGTGACTTGCGTAATGTGCGTCAAATGCTTAATATCTCAAAACTCGCCGCAGGAAACGAGCCCAGACTTGCTGTGCCCGACGCGTGAAAAGCGCCGCAGGGTTTTCAACGCCTCCTCAACACGCGTCAGCCATTGACTTTGCATGTAAACCCGATGCCCTTGATGCCCAAATCGCGTTTGGTGTGTACGCACTGTAATACTTTCACTGTTTTATGTAAAGCACATGTCTTGAACATGAAATGTGCTACAAATAACTTGCCTTGCCTTGTTGGGTCTGGTTTGGTGACCGTTATCCATTCTGCTGCTACAGGTCGAGGTTGCTGGGGGACATCCCATGATGCACTGGGCTCTTCTCTGCTCTCTTCACTCATCATGTCGTCATTGATTTGAGTTTGTGTATTTCCTTCCTCGGCTAGTTTAAGAACCAGATGTGCTTGGGGGATCAGATCGAGTAACACCTATCAGCCGGAGCCACTACAAACCACGCCCCTCCAACCATGCCCTCTACAAACCATGCCCACCGTTGGAGTGAGTGGAACTTAACCCTAATGACCACCTGCACACATCAGTACAAACTACGCCCATTTTCATGACACGCCTCTGGGTCTGTGGCTGCAGATACTTGATCGGCTCGGGGCCTGCGCTGCGCGATGACGTCACGCTATGACAACTGCACTCAGCGTGAGGGAGAGGGTGAGGATTTGATGTGATGTCTGTAATATTTGAGAACTCAGGATTTTCATAAATACACACAGCTGATCCGTGTTGGCAGCTTAAACCATTTTTATTTATCTTTATATCCCACCATTCCTGACATACCCATACTCATCTCTCAGTGGTATGTGTCCCCTTGTCTGTCAAGGGGTGGTACTGCATATGACATGTCTACAGTGTACATGTAATGGTGTTTCATGTAATTAAAAAGAAAACTGCAGTCGGAGCATCATAGGTGCACAGATGTGCAACATTATAAGCTCCTCACTGTTTTCTCTATTTCTGTTTGTCTTTGTTTATGGTGTGTGTCTGGTGTTATCATTATTTTGGCTCTCGGGACATTTAGAGGAGGTGTTGCAGTTGTTGTATGTCCCTTTTGATAAATCAAATAATACATTCCTTGTGAAAACCACTTCCATTATTTGTCTGGACCAACATCAGCCCTCAGTGTCATCCTGCCAACTTTCAACCAATTATATAGAGTAGCACGACAGCATGGGCAGGTGCAGGACTTGAGCCGATCTGGTAACCCGAGCACATCTGGTACCTACTGTACACCGGCATCCCTGGTTTGGAGTTATAATGCTTGTTGACTCCACTTTCCTGTGTCTTCACCCAACAGATGGCCATCCTTCCTGGTCCTGGTCCTGATGCAGGTTTTCCTTTATGTTAAAAGGGAGGTTTTCCTCTCCACTGTCTTCTTTGCCTCAGGATGGAGGATTGAATTAAATAGAAGATCCCCATCTTGTCCTGTTTAGCATCGTAGCCAGCAGAATGATGATCTCGCTGCTTTGTTGTGTTGAAAAGATTTGCTTTGCCCAGATGAGCTTTATAAATATAAGGCTCCTCTTTATATTCTGAATTTACTTATTTTCTTTCTTTTTTTTTTATTTGAATATTTGTTTATAATTGAATTTCACATCATATTGCTGGGCCTGACAAGAGGGAAATGAAGGTTAAGAAAAGAAAAGATAAGGAGTGGATGATTAAAGAGAAGATTTGGCTTCCTAAGTAAGGTAATAATTACTTTTCTAAACTGGTTCATTTATATTCTCTATTGGTTTTAGTTTTTATACTTTCTTTCCAGTTTCACCTCCTTTCTTTTTTTTCCATTTATTTTGGGTTCCTTTATTCCTTGCTTTCCCCTTATGTCTGCTTCTTTTCCATTCGATTTTTCCATTCCGTTTTTACATTTTTCCTTTCCATCTTTTCTCATCTTCCATGTCTTCCTCCTCTTTGTACCCTTATCTCTTCCTTTCGTTTCTTATTTCCCACCCACTTCTGTGTGCTTAGTCTTACAAAGAGCATCACCAGACCAGACTTTATCCTCACTGGCAGGAACATCCAGTCTACCCAGATGACCTGAAGCAAGACTCTGAACCTGTCATCTTGAAGCCAGATTGGCCTCCAAACTTCAGAGAACAAGAAGAACTGTCGCTCAGTATTCATTCCTTTTAATTATTGAAGTTACTTATTCTTTGAAATGCAGGTGAGTGTCTGCATCAACTCTTTGGACGAGACGTCTAATTTCCACCTTTAGTCAATAAGCAGTGTTGTTCCTCCAGAGCAGCAGGAAGCCTCGGTGATGTCTCCAGAAAGCCATATGTATAGAGACATGGGAGAACTGCTCTGCAGTGGCCGTGTACACCCAGCTGGACGCCTCCAGTCCAAGCCTTCACTCCGGTTATCATTCCCAACACTGCTCTAGTCTGAAATAAAGGGTCTGCAAAGCTCCAAACTATCTCGGAAAATAAGAGTTGGGCTGAAGAGAAAAGAGCTTTTTCAAAGGTGAACTGTGTGTCTGATAAAATGAACAGATCTCCCTCTGATGTCTTCTGGAGACATGATGGAGAAAATGATGAAACCTCAGGTAATAAAACTATTTCTAAAAATGGTAATAAGGTTTCTGAATAAATCTGTTTTTTTAGACGTTCAAACAGTGTGTTTGTGTCAGAGAACAAATACAAGACTTCAAAGTTAAATGTGCACACACACATATCTGAAATCTTTTAAAGACTTGGTTTGTGTGTGTGTGTGTGTGTATACTTGTACAGGCATCACTGTGAGGACAGTTTAGTGAGTTTAACCAATAAAATGAGGACGTTTTTGGACAGTCAAGATATTGTGGCCAATCTTCCCTAAAAAAAGCTTAAAGGTAGAGTCCGAAGTCCCTCCAGCGTTTCCGTTTGCAAACAACAGTATTCTAACTTAGCGCTCATTCATCTCAGGCTAACGGCCGCCTCGTTCTAGCCTGTTCAACTTCAGGCTTCTCCTTCAGAGCTCAGAAGCAGGTACAAGCCAAACTATTATCAACCTGGTTTTCCAAAGTGCGCTATCTGAAGCTATTACCTTTTCTTCAGTGCATCCACGGTGTTTCCTTTCTTTCTTTTTTTTTTTTTTCCCTTCAAGAGCTCCAATCATGAGCTTATTTCCACACAGCATCATGCTCTTAGCTCTGTCATTGGCTGCCGATATAAACAGAAATCTCCACCCAGAAACGTCCCGACCAGACCAGAACAATACAAAAGAGTGAATTACAGGCAGGGGGAGAGAGAGTTGCATTCAAACGCACCACGCACCACGAGTAGAGGCCCAAAGGCGGGTTTGAGACGGATTTCACTTGCTCAAGTCTAACGTTTATTTTTTACAGGGGGAACTTCGGACTATACCTTTAAGAAAAACCCGTTGTGATGGTCAATATTTGGTTTTAGAGTTTGGGTAACATTTAGGTTTTAGTTAGGGTTAGGGGAATGGTTAAGTTTAATTAATCAGCTGTGGTGGTTAGGGATTGTGTAAGGGAATGCATTATGTCAGTGACTGTCCTCACAAAAGTAGAAACGTGTGTGTGTATGTGTGTGTGAATTTTTCTTTGGACATTTGCAGAAAATTGTATCCCATCTTTAAGTCTTCGTGGGAATATGTGATAAAATGTTGGTTGTAGAAAACATGGATGATAAATTCACCATCCACTTCATCTAGTCCACCTGTTGAACTGCTTTTTAATACGAATAACTAATCAGCCAATCACACGGCAGCAATGCAATACATTTAGTCATGTTGACATGGTCAAGATAACTCGAAGTTCAAAATGAGCATTAGAATCAGGAAGAACAGAGATTTAAGAGACTGAACGTGGCATGGTTGTTGGTCTGAGTGTTTCAGAAACTACTGATCTACTGGGATTTCCACACACAACCATCTCTAGGGTTTACAGAGAATGGTCTGAAGAAGAGAACATGTCCAGTGAGCAGCAGTTTTCAGGTCCAGAATGTCTTGTTGATGTTAAAACAAAGAGATAATTTGGGAGTTTTGCCATTTCTAGGTTGTTATGTCATTATTTTACTGGTCCAAGCACCCGGAGATCAGACTTTGCGTTGAACGACCTCTGAGCATGACAGAGTTTGACACTCATTGTCTATACGGATGCAACGAGTCTGTTGGCCACTCAGAAATCCTTCATAAACTGTCCCTGCACAGCTGGAGTCTTTAAAAAAAAAAAAAATGAACTCAGATTGTATACTGCAACTGTTTGTAAGTATTCGTCATGTTTACATCTGCAGCTTTTCCATTTAGGCTGTTTTTTTTTTTTGTCATTTCCCGACTCTTACTCTGACATGCTAGCCAAAAGAGCTTTAAGACTTTTCCGCTTTAAGAAGATGAGCATTGCTAATGCTAGGTGACAAAAAATGTTTTACTTTCCTCATTTTCCTCTTCTATGGAACTGCAGGTTTTGTCCTTCATGTTTAGCATCTCTTTAGTGACCATGTAGGACATTAGCTTGGTTTACAGGAAGCCTTATATTTTATAATAGAACTGGTTTAGAAGCTCAAACTGGATAAAAATGCTCCATATAAACATCTCAATCAGAATAAAAAGACCGAAACCAAATGGAAATTTATTTGATTTCGTGGGGTGGAATTTTCTGTTTCCCAAACCAATTAAAAATAAAGCTTCAGGCTTCATTATGTCTCCACATGCTCTATCCTGACTGCGCTGTTCATCAATAAAGTTCTCTTTAAAAAGAGAAAATGCTGTCTTGACAGTTAGTGACGTTTATCCACTTCAAAACTTGGCTTCTAAACAGGGCACAGAGAGCTGGTCTGTGGCAGAAAGTTTGTTTTAAATTCAACATTTCAAAGGGCTGAACATCATGTCATGATAAAACGGTAGAAAAATAAGAAACATCAAAATCCCTCCTCTTCTGTACACCTTTTTTTCATCGTTTCTTGTGTGATCACACTATACAACTGTTGCTTGAATAAAAGCATGAAAACAGCAAACAATGCAACTAGCATGTTAAAATGATGATCGCCGCATTCACCATGATAAATCATGTCATGTAGATCCGTACATGTCACATGTCTGTAAAACGACGGTTCAAATTACAGAAATGGACAAAATTGTTGGTACCCCTCGGTTAATGCAAGAAAAACCCACAGTGATCACGTACAAAACTTGAATCCGAAAAAAAGTAATAATAAAAATTCTATGAAAATTAACTGATGAAAGTCAGGCATTGCTTTTCAGCCATGCTTTGACAGAATTATTTTGAAAAATAAACTCATGAAACAGGCCTGGACAAAAATGATGGTACCCTTAACTTACAAATTTTGTTGCACAACCTTTTGAAGCAATCGCTGCAATTGACGCTCCTGTAACTGTCAATGAGACTTCTGCACCTCTCAGCAGGTATTTTGGCCCATGTAAACACTCGATTGGAATAGCTCATGTCATATGTAAACAGTTCACCTGAGATCTTTAACTGGAATGATTTTTATCAGAAGTAAAAAAGTCTGCATGTAAATGTGGTTTCTGTCTACAGGGAGTGCAGAATTATTAGGCAAATGAGTATTTTGACCACATCATCCTCTGTTTGCATGTTGTCTTACTCCAAGCTGTAAGGGGCCCAAAGCCTACTACCAATTAAGCATATCAGGTGATGTGCATCTCTGTAATGACAAGGTATGTGGTCTAATGACATCAACACCCTATATCAGGTGTTTGAGGCAAACAGAATTATTAGGCAACTTAACAATGAACAAATATATACCCATTTCAATTATTAATTTTCACCAGGGAAACCAATATAACAGCTCAACATTCACAAATATACATTTCTGACATTCAAAAACAAATCAGTGACCAATATAGCCACCTTTCTTCGCAAGGACACTCAAAAGCTGCCATCCATGGATCCTGTCAGTGTTTTGATCTGTTCACCATCAACATTGTGTGCAGCAGCAACCACAGCCTCCCAGACACTGTTCAGAGAGGTGTACTATTTTCCCTCCTTGTAAATCTCACATTTGATGAGGGACCACAGGTTCTCTATGGGGTTCAGATCAGATGAACAAGGAGGCCATGTCATTAGTTCTTCTTCTTTTGGACCCTTTCTTGCCAGCCACGCGGTGGAGTACTTGGATGCGTGTGATGGAGCATTGTCCTGCATGAAAATCATGTTTTTCTTGAAGGATGTGGACTTCTTCCTGTACCACTACTTGAAGAAGGTGTCTTCCAGAAACTGGCAGTAGGACTGGGAGTTGAACTTGACTCCATCCTCAACCTGAAAAGGCCCCACAAGCTCATCTTTGATTATACCAGCCCATACCAGTACCCCACCTCCACCTTGCTGGCGTCTGAGTCGGACTGGAGCTCTCTGCCCTTTGCCGATCCAGCCACGGGCCCATCCATCTGGCCCATCAAGACTCACTCTCATTTCATCAGTCCATAAAACCTTAGAAAAATCAGTCTCGAGATATTTCTTGGCCCAGTCTTGATGTTTCAGCTTGTGTGTCTTGTTCAGTGGTGGTCGCTTTCAGCCTTTCTTACCTTGGCCATGTCTCTGAGTATTGCACACCTTGTGCTTTTGGGCACTCCAGTGATGTTGCAGCTCTGAAATATGGCAAAACTGCTGGCAAGTGGCATCTTGGCAGCTGCACGCTTGACTTTTCTCAGTTCATGGGCAGTTATTTTGCGCCTTGATTTTTCCACATGTTTCTTGCGACCCTGTTGACTATTTTGAATGAAACGCTTGATTGTTCACGCTTCAGAAGCTTGAGAATTTTAAGAGTGCTGCATCCCTCTGCAAGATATCTCACTATTTTATACTTTTCGGAGCTGGTCAAGTCCCTCTTCTGACCCATTTTGCCAAAGGAAAGGAAGTTGCATAATAATTATGTTTACCTAATAAACCTGATATAGGGTGTTGATGTCATTAGACCACAGCCCTTTTCATTACAGAGATGCACATCACCTGATATGCTTAATTGGTAGTAGGCTTTTGTCCTACACAGTTTGGAGTAAGACAACATGCATAAAGAAGATGATGTGGTCAAAATACTTATTTGCCTAATAATTCTGCACTCCCTGTAGAACGCCACTTGCTGACCACACAGTCCACACCAGCTGACATATAAAAGAAAAAAACTGATAAAGATATTCTGTTTAGTGACGTTTTCAGATGAGCTTTCTGATTGTGTAGCAGCTGTGGCTATAACAAAAATAACAACTGAAATAAAAATAAAAGTGAAAAGCAAAGAAAATGAGAACACCTTGCTCTAAAACAGAAGCTCTGGCCAAGCAGCTTGAATAAAACATACGTACAGCTGATGTAGATTTCACGTGCATACGTACCAGGCAGGACTTGTGTAGCCGGCTGGCTGATTTGGGCGAGGCCTTGCTGCTGCATGGACAGCTGGTGCAGCTTCGCTAACTGACACACAGGAAAGACAAAAACTCCATGAAGTAATCAGCCTAAAACAGACCAACAACTCTGACAGGATGCTGGAAGTGAACATCATCAGGACGACTGATAGGTGTCTTACCTCTGAGTGTGGAATGCCATAGTGGCTCTGTACTGCATACGTCTGAAACAGATGAAAAAGAAATGTGTCAGAGAAGGTTGCAGCACAGTTTTGTCTCAACTTCTGCACAGTTTCAGCTTGATCTGAACACCAAAGTCTCCAGACTTCATCTTTGAACTGTCAATCAGCACACAGAGCAGACGAGAGGAGTTTATTCAAATGCTGGTTGAATCAGGACATTTTTAAGTTTCCATACATGACAGTTAAACTCTCCAGGCAGCAGAGAGCAGGCTGGACTGGATTTTGCATCAGACTAAGTAAAGGAGTGAAGACTGTGGCGGCCTGCCGACAACTCAGCTGAAAACCTTTCTGTAGCCTCTGAATTATTCATTAATCATAAAGTGTCATTTCTCTGAAAGCTGAAAATACTAAAATTTGCATAAAAATCTGCTGAAATCGTCTGCATATCTTTGTTGAGGAGGTTGGTATGGTTTGGTTACTGATTGTGTGTAAGATTGCACCAAATTGCAGCCAGAAGGTGAAGCTAAGAGGGACAGTTTGGTGTAGATCAGTGGTTCTCAAACTTTTTTGAGCCACAGTCCCCAAGATAAAGTATGTTACCAGCCCACCCCCCCCACCCCCACATTTTTGCAGTATATGTCTTATTTCAAGAAATCACCTGTTCTATTAGCAGATTTTTATTTGCTTATTACAAGCAAAAACAAAAATAAAATAAAATATTGGACATTCATAAAATAAGTAAACAAGTACTTTTTTTTAGCTTCTAATAAGCAGTAAGGAAGAGGATTGGGGCCACTGAAGGAAAAAAGAAGCTTCTGAGAAAAACCGTCAGATTTCTGGCTTTTTTCAAGAACATTAAAAAAAAATCGGCAGATTTCTGAGAAAATAATCAGAATTCTGACTTTTTTCCAGAACATTGAAAAAAATGAATAAATAAATAAATAAAAATTCGGGATTTTTTTTTTTTTTAATTTCTGAGAAAAAAGTCAGAATTTTGAGAAAAAGAATTCTGAGTTTTTCAGAAATTGAAAAAATATCAATTTTTTTTTTCAAATGTTCTTGGTTCTGAGTTCAAAGTCAGAATTCTGACTTTTTCTCAGAAGTTATTTTTTCCTCAGTGGCCCTATTAATCTTCCCTCATGCAGAAAAAACAACATACCAACCAACCAAACAAACAAACAAACAAAGAATTGGAGTTTTCTTGATAAGATTTCTTTACATAAGAAAGATTTAAGATGCATCGTCTTAAAACAAGTTCTTACATCTCACTGAAATGTTTCTCTTTTAGGCGATTATGTTGAGTGTGATGAGATATTTTGACTAAAAATTAGACAAATATAATTGGTGCAATAAGATTTTGCGTTTTCGCAGTGATAAGTGGTTAAATGAGTGATATATCTAATTGGTCATTCTGTGGCCATCTTCTAAATGTGAGGTTTGGAAACTGTCAGAATCTTCATAAATAAGGAGGATAAAGTGGATTTTAGTGGATTATGTCAACAGCTGTGAAAAAGTTTCCAAATGCCAAAACTCAGCTTTTGTCACCAAGATAATGCCAAATTTTGACTTTGAATGTGGTATTAATAACTTATCTATTTTTCAAGAATTAAAAAGACAATCTAAAAAAAATATTAATTTCAAATTAATCTCTTAGCAATAATGCATTAATTTTGATAGCTCTAAAACCCTCAAATTGATTTCATAATCATGGGCTCTCTTTTCTTTTCTTTTTTAAAAACCATTATCTCCCCTGAAATTATCCTGCGACCCCCATGGGGGTCACGTCCCTCAGTTTGAGAACCACTGGTGTAAATCTTCAGAGGAACTTCTCATTCTTCTCGTTTTGCTCTTGTAGATTTTTAAAACAAAAGGAAATGATGTCATCGTTTTAAGGTCTGCTTTAATGAAGACAATGAAAAAAAGTTTCAAAAATAATGATTTCCTTTGTGGCATTTATTTGAAAGTTGGTTAAACTGGCCATTTACAAACCTAACTGTAAAAACCACCAAGATAGATGGTAATGAGGATCTTGAAAGAAGGTTGGTGTTATTTGGCTTATTTAATGAAAAAAAAAAAAAAAATTATATGAAGATTTTTAAGCCACATGAAATTAAATGTATTCAGTTAGATTGGCTATCTGGGTTATTTTCCCCAAACTCAGACTGGCTGGTAACTCCAGGAGTTTATACGGGAGCACTGCAGTTCAAACTTTGAACTACAAAAATAAAACTGGCACAAGGTGAATAATTCAGAACACTTATAAAATAATTGTTCATCTGCGCAACATCATGACTAAAAAAAGAATCTCCAAAGCCCACACTGAGTTTCTTAGATGAGGAACAGTTCCAGAGGCAATTAATGGAGTTGAGGAGGAGATGGTGTGTGCAGAGGGGACAGTTAGTGTGTGTCCATGGAAAGGTCTCCAGAGACGTGTTTGTGTCTCCCTGAGGTTCACTGCACCTTATATAATAGATTTTAAAGTTGTTATCCTTGACGCAGACTACATTATCACTGCTGCTGAACTTTTGACTCCCAGTGCTAACGCAGGGATGTGGAAAAAAGGCTGTTAGCACGCAAAAAGCTCCAAAGAGAGAGAAAGAGAGAGAAAGAACATTCATGAGATTAATCAACCTGCTCTTTGTGTCCTTGATATTACAAAGTCTCTCCTTGATCTGCAGATTGCAACTAAACAGTTATACACAGTGAAGAACTTCAAAGACAACGCTTCACGCCTAAATGAAAAGTTTCATGCAGCAATACAACATGAAAAACATGAATATTCATGTTGACGCAACCAAACATGAAGAAGAAATGCAACAGTGATGTCGTTTTACAGTGTTTGATTCTCTGTGATTCTGGACCTTCATTGTGAATATATTAACTAAACACTTCATCAGGTCCACCTTGCTGGTACCAGGTTGGACCATTTTTTTCCCTCCAGAACTGTTTAATTCTTCGTGTCATATGGAATATCATTGCACATTTTTGTACCTTCCCCATGGCACGGCATGCTTTATTTGTGTTTCCTCTGGGAAAACCCATTACAACCCATTATGATTTTTCACACCTGTTTCAGAGCTAGCTCTAACCATGCTGAACCTACACAAAATGTGTCGTAACTGATAGCTGTCCACTGATTGGTCAAAGGAAATTGTGGCCATATGTGTTTCGCGTCGCCTCTTCTAAAAATATCTGGCTTTGTTTTCAGTGACTGCAAGCCACAGAAAAAACAACAACAGCAGTAACACCTCGATATCATCCAATGCCCCCGTTGTTTTTACTTTGCTGACCACCGCGTGGCACGGCAGTCTTGACCACGCCAACTCCGCCCACTTCCAGGATAGTAGACTACTACTTCTACTTTGTGGACACAAAAACCGTCCTGGTCGTCTTTAGCGTGTGGTGCTGTACTGTGCTGTACCATGGCCTGTGTAGCTGCAATGGAAAAAGCCCAATAGATTCAACAAGGTATTGGAAAAATTCCTGAGATTTTTGCTCCTTATTGACATTTTAGCATCACACAGTTGCTGCACATCCATGGTGAGAACCTCCCGTTCCACCACATCCCAAAGATGCTCTGTTAGACTGAAATCTGGTGACTGTGGAGGCTATTGGAGGACAGTGAACTCATCGTCATGTTCAAGAAAGCAGTTGGAGATGATCTGAGCTTTGTGACATGGTGCATTATCCTGCTGAAACACCTGGAACGCTCCCTTCAGGCTGGGAATGAGTCTTTGCCTTAGATGGAAGAGTGTATATATCTGAAGATCTTGTTAACTAGTAACAAAAAGACGGGGGCCAGAGATGGACGAAAGGATTAGAGCTTCGACAGCAGTACTGAAGGTGCTGCACTGATCCATTGTGGTGAAAAAAGAGCTGAGCTGAGAGGCAAAGCTCTCCATTGATTGGTCTGTCGATCTATGTTGTAACCCTTACCTATGTCACCAGATCTGGGTAGTAACTGATAGCTGAGGTGGTTCTGGCATAAGTGGGATGGCTGAACTACCAATAGTCAACAATAATAGGCAAGTTGTGGTGTTTAAACCATGCGTATGATGTTTCCACAAATTCTGATCCTACCATCTAAATGTGGAGCTGAAATGGAGACTCATCAGGCCATCAACTTTTTTCCATCTTCTGTTGTCCAGTGTTGGTGAGTGTGTGTGAATTGTAGCCTCATTTTTCTGTTCTTAGCTGACAGGAGTGACACCCGGTGTGGTCTTCTGCTGCTGTAGCCCATCTGCTTTAAGGTTGGACAAACTGTGTGTTCAGAGATGCTATTCTGCATACTTTGGTTGGAGTCAGTGACTATTTAACCTTTTGCCTCTCTGATGTCAAATGTGCCACCATCCAGGGAAGAAAGAGGAATGTTTGTTGTGACCCACTGAGGATTTTTTGGTCTAAAAGATGTCTAATACTGTAGACGTCTAATGGTCCGTAGACGTCTAGGCTAAAAAAAAAAAAATACAACTGGTCTAAAAATAAAAGTGTTTAGCCATCAAAGCTTAGACTAGCCTGGACTAAATCTATACTACACTGTACATTGATCAATGACTGGCCAAATGTTTTGATCAAACATTTGACCATCATTTATACAGCCTACAGTTGTTTTTTTAATTTAATATTAAATAATGGATTAAATTATAACGTCTAGATTCGGGCTAAAATATAGACCAATTATAGTCGGGTGAATTTCGGTCTAAACTTAGAAGAGACGTCTGATAGATGTCTTTGGCTCAGTGGGGAATGCCGCTAAATTTGTCCAAAATAAATAAAAAAGACACAAAGAGGATTTGAAATGCTGACTTCCTTATGTTGAACACAATTACAACCTCTTTCATAGGGGAACTAGGCTGGTCATTGTTACCTGAGGCTGCGTTGCTAATAGCTTCTCTTTGTACACGATGCAGGAAACCTAAGCTCTTGGTTGGGGTTGGTAAATGCCATCTGTGGATGTTTGTGTGGGTAACGCCATGTTTCTCAGCTGTTGTCAAAGCAATAAATGGAGACTTTCAATTGTCCAGGGATTAGGTGTAAACTGTTATCTTCACTAAAGGCACAGAATGTGGTGATGTGATTTCACAATAAACTTTTTAACAAATCCTCCTCCTGCTGCCCTCATCGCTCCCTCAATTACTTTGCCTTTGCATAACTGTAGACTGAAAAATGAATTACAGATATGGATCTCCTCGCTCAGCGCTTTAACTCACTTAACCCTCCTTTATTCCCTTTTTATGCCACCCTTTCACTTCTTTCTTTGCTTTGAAACCTCCTCATCCTCTTTCTTCTCCTACCATCCCTACATCTTGTTCTCTGTGGTTATTTTGCCTCTGCCATCACCTCTGCATAAAGTGCCTTTCAGATGACACAGATGATGCAGCAGCAAACACCTGTTGGGAGCGGTTGGATAATTTCTCTCTCTGCTTTCAGACTCAAAGTCTGGTCCTAGCCCGTCCAAGCTGTAGGGTGATCCATAGTTTATACTGTTTAACACTGCTGTTATACAGATTTTTTTTCTTTTTAAAGAACTTAGAAGCGCCCTGCAGACAGTGGTTTGTCTGAGAAAAGGTTCATCGCAAACTGACTGCTGTGGGTTCAAAAGCCCATTTACACCTGCTGTCAAAATGATATTTCCTGTTAAAAGCAAATGAATGTGCATGGTGTGGCAACATATCTTCGGGTGTATGAAGTGGTTATCAATTATTATTGTTCTGCGCTTCCTCAATCTAAAGAATGTTAGATTCAGTGAAATATTCAGATGTACAGTATCCATTCAGGGCTGCACATCAATATCACAGAAAGCTGCGGTAGACCTTTGTCAGAGTTGAGGTTTTCATATGAAGTATTAGGACACCTGCAGGTTTATTAAAGATGGCTGCATTCCATTTAAGAGGAAGTTATGCTTTTGTGCTTATTTTACAATTAACCAGCATGCACAGGTGCAGAAGTGAAACGTAGCCTTTATTAATTCACCTTTCTAAAAGTGGATATTTAAGGTGTAGCATGCAGATCAAAGATCAGTGACTGAAAACTTTAAAGGTTGAATATGGAATACGGACAGAACAGCGACATCACGTGTGTCTGGGTTGTAGTTGCAACGGCAGAAAAACAACTCCAGCCGCTGGGATGCCAGGCTCACTGCCGATACGGCAAGTGACCAACAGTCTGCAGCATGTCCAACAAGTAACACAGAGGAGTTTATAACTGACAGCTAACGTTAGCCACGTTAGCAAGCAAGTTAGCTTACCGATCCAGGAGGAAAGTTGCCATTTCCACATTTTGATTCTGTGGAAACGTTCATGTGGGTCCATCTAGAGTAGTCTTTACCTAAATTTACTCCAGTTTTTGCTCTTCTCAGGTCACTCCTCTTCAGAGACAGATAATCTCTGGGGCTCTGAAGCAGCTGCTTGATTTGCCGACTCCACTGTTTTCCTGTACCAGTCTAATTTTACTGAACATACAAGATCGTATTTGGCAACCCGCAATGGTGGTGTGTATTGGCTTGTCTACTAGATGTCAGTAATTCTTACACACTGTACCTTTTAAAGTATATTTTCCAATTAATTTATTTCTTGAGTACGAAGTGCAAATAGCATCAAAATTCCATATGTTTCAGAATGAAGGATAACCTTTTCTAGGGGAAGTCCCCTGCTCAAAACAACAGATGTTGAATTTCCGGAGACATGCTGAGCAATGGGAGAGAGGGTTATGGTGACTAGTGAGGGCACATCGAATCAGAGCAACCACAATTTGAAAACAAACAGAACACATGTTACAAGGATGGTTTTTTTATTTTTTTTTTCTTTTCTCTATCCAAATTGCTCTTGACTAGCTGGTGAGAAGCTGGCAGAGATGGGAATTGTGGAGTCAACAAGTCTTTTCCATGTCATGTATTTGTTCTGCCCAGTCACTGAACCAGGTGAGTCCAGTCAGCCCAATGAATTAATCTGTGCTGATTGGACTCACCTGATTCAGTGGGTGGGCAGAACAAATACATGACATGGAAAGACTTGTTGACTCTATAATTCCCATCTCTGGAAGCGGGAGGGAGAGGTTGGATGGGGTGAATGGTGGCTGATGACAACAGCCCTGTCCAAGTGGATACTGGCCAAAGGCCGCTTAAAAATGCCACAAAAGTGGATGGCGGTGTGGCAGCAATTTTATCCAAACATCCCACGTTACCCTAAAATCTGAAACTTTACACATTCCCCTGAGTAGATATGCTAGATTTGGGTAGTTTTGACATGTTCAGCCCCCCAAAGGCCATTTGTTTGACCAAAGAATAATAATCCGGAAGAACAAAAATAAAGACTTGCATTTCAATTGGCCCTCTCCCTGCCTTTGGTGCTCAGGTTAATAAAAGGAAATCCCTGTTGATACACAATCAACCCTTTCATGGTGAAGTTATATTCATATTTTGGCGCTAAAACCAACAATCACATTCAGAAAACGTTCCTGGTTTGGATTAAAATAGGCCATTTGTTGAAGTTAAGACATTTGGGGCAGCTGTATCCATTTGCGCCATGTCTGCCAGTTCTCTGAAAAACCAGCCTTTAAAAGTGCCCAACCATTGATTTGTCACCACCAGAGAGCTTTTCACATTTCTCCTCCCTCGGTCTTGCCCCTGCCTGTCACCTCATCCCTCCCTCTGTCCTCCCATCAGCACCACTGAGCCTCCATTAGCTCGTGTTACTGTTGTTTTAACTGACACTCCCAAGGCGTTCTGCCTGATAAAGAGACCTGCATGCACCCACCCACTCACTCATTCAGCACACACACACTCACACACACACTGGGTTAGCTAAATTTGGCTGTCAGGCATTCAGGGCTGTCAGTGTGCTGGAGTAAAGTGCTCTTCTGTTCTAGTTTGCACATGTCTGTCTTTTTCTGTCTTTAAGGCTGCAGTGTTATTTGTCAACCTGTCCACACGTCCATCTATCTGCCTTATGTCCCTGAGGACACCTGCACTGGGGGGAGGGGTGGTACCTGGTCTGTGTCATTCAACCCTTGCGTCATTAAAACTTTGTGTAAAGCCGAGAGTCCCTGATAGCCTGGATCTGTTTCCAGATCAGTCAGTTGGCCTTCAGTTTGACTCGACCATGAAGAGTCTGAGTTTTTTATTTAACCCAAACTGTTAATGCCTGAGGTTGGGCATAATCTCAACAAAACATACTCCCTACCAAGCAATGTTTACAGCATACGTTCCAAGAATAATCAAACTAGATTAGGTATTTTTGAACAGAAACCCTGGGATTACCATTGAACCTAGGTTAACCTAGATAGCTAAACCTGTAAACCCTCTTTTTGGAGGGGCAGCTAACCTTGGAGGGGCATATGCGCTACTGAAACCCCCAAAATATTAACAGATGGTCTGTTACAATGATACCCCTGAGATCTGTTGGAGTCAGAATGGGCTCTATGCATGACTCCACTACTTCCTGAACTTAAAGTGCTGGTGACACGATTTTAACATTTTTTGCCATGTTTTATAGACCAAAACGTCCTTCATGATGATCTATGTAACATAAACAACCGCAGCTGCATAAATGAGTTATTAGAAAACATTGCTGCTTTTCTGACCAGACTGTGGCGCTGTTCACCACAGGAGTACAAAACCAGATGTGACATCAGCGAAAGACTGCCCACCCGGCTTGTTGGCTGGAGAGCTAGCGGTTTTGCTAACAGTTTCTCCTTTTGTTTTAGCTTTACTGGCTAAAGGCTACAGATATGCCATCGCGTTGTGTTGCAGGTTTTTGTCCAAACACTCATAAGAATGGCGTAAGTTTATTCAAGTTTCCAGTTACGGGACTTTTAGCTGTGCTGTCAGCGCTGTCGAATGGGATTCCAAACTGAGAGCGCTTATTTTAAGACAAGGAGTGTCTGAGGGTTGAATTTAGACTAAAACGGATGTGGACACTTGTTTTGCAGGAAGGAGAGTGAGGAAAACAAGCACACCCCAACAGCTACGTTAGGGGTCGTAGCAAGATGTTACTAAACAAACCGTGTAGCTGTGACGAGCGGACTTTTTGGACGGTGAAAAATGACTTTTTTTTTCTCTGTGTGTCGGCTATTTTCACACTACGGAATCGTTTTCATCAAAAATATTTTTGATTACTTTAAATTGGTGAACCCTTACGAACAGAAGGACTGTGAACAATGTAAACAATTGAAGATTGGACTTATAAAATGGCTTCTGGATCCACTTCAAAGGTAGGGAGATGCAGTTGCTTCTTTTTATTTATGTATTTATTTATGTATTTATCTAAGCTTTATAACCATGTATATGTCCATATAGTGGCTTGCTGTTGTTAATTGAAAACACATCTAAATGGGCGCTGGTGTCCAGGTGGGTGTGGAGAGGTTAAAAATCAGTTTTTTAAATAGTTACATTTATTCACAAATTACTATATAAACAAATCACTAACAACAAAAAATGCTAATCGTAATGTATAACAAAGACATACCAATCGGTGTTCCCCTGCCGTGTGTTTCCCTCTGCTGCTGCAATGACCATGTCATCTTCTCCGGCACTCCCGCTTTCAGAGTCTTGCTCACTCGGCATGAAGTCCGTTTGGTAAGGCTCAAATCTATAAGGTGTGATGCCTCTATATTCCTCAACATCACCTAACTCTTCTGAACTGTCTGATGATTCCGCCAAACAAATCAATTCCAGGCTGGGACCATCATCGTTACCGTCCACCGCTTCCATGTTGCTTGTTGTTAGCCGACCGAGTAAATAAAAGAAAAAAAAAAAGCCGACCGAGATCTTTCGCTGACGTCTCAATATGGCGGCGTGTTTTTCTTAAGCCAGGATCAAACTACACGACTTTTTCCGTCGTTCACGATGGTCTTATGTCAGATTAACAGAAATTGTGTCATAAAATCGGACGGTGTCGTGTTACCCGTGAGTGATCACACTACAAGAATGACACCAGACAGACAACCGCCTGATCATCGCGTGGTGTCGCAAAAGACGACACGAAACGGGAGGCGGGACAAGCAGCTGTCAATCAGTCACTTGGTTTGGAGCCTCTGAATTGACTGTTTGGATCACTCATGAAATGGAAAGTGGACGGAGACATCAGTTCCCTCCATTATTGTGACCAACATGACCTGTTTGTGTGTATTCTGCCTGTTCCAGTTGTTCTGTGGAGCGGGTTTTCAGTTGTAACTAAACAGGATTAAATCCATGATGCGCACAGAAAGACTCGCTGCTCATCTTTGAAAAACAGCTTTTAAAGGAGAGAAACTGGGCTCTGATCAGCGCCGTTGCTTCCACCAGGTGCATCACGCACCGCGCACAGGACGCCCAGTGCCAAGCGAAGCCAAAACCATCAGGCTGACCACAGTCTGCTGCCACGAGACCAAAGTCCAGCAGACCCAGTGACGCTACTTTAAAAAAACTGGCATAAAGTGAAATAAAGTGTGTTGTTCTATACGAACGCATACGGGTGCGTCCTCACGTCATTCACTAAACTCCATCAGTTCAGAGCGCACGCTGGAAACCATGGCAACCACATGAAATCACACACGCATGATAAACTGAGAGCTGCGCAGTGCACAGCAGCATCGCTGTGTCTATTCTGCATCCAGTAGGTGTGTTCAGAGGGTTAATTAGCTTTGATGATCACACGTAAAGTGGATAGTTATAGCTGAGTGCACGAGTACGTGCATGAGTGTCATATTTGCTCATCTCATTGAGCGCAATGTCTGTTATGTTGCGGTGTTTTTATTTAAACAAAGTGATTTTTCTGTGATTTTGTCATTGATTTATTTGAGAGCGTCACATTCGTGCACGTTTGGGCCTGCTGTGAACTACTGTTGACTATTACTATTACTGATATAACACACATATCGTGTGGTTATGTTTCGAGTTAATAAAGTAATGTTTTATTCAAGAGAGATACACCCTTTTGAATGTTCGTGGAGGTTTAACACTGTTGAAAATAAATTTGGCACACCCAGTCTTGCTTTTCTTTTCTTTTTTTTCTGGAGTAAACTGATGCCACAGCTCCATAAATCTCTCCCCTGCTCCACCGGAGCGGGACTGCGTCTCTCCTCCTTTCCTCCACTGTTATTTGTGTACCGGCGCACCTGAGCGTCTCTCTGGTAGAGGCGAAAGGCGCACTGTCCTCCTATTGGTCAATATGAAAGGACATGTCGTGGGACGTGTCACACTACACGGACAAAACCAAAAAATTCTGACACGCCAGTCTTTCTGCGTCGTGGTCGTGGAGCGTCGCAGACGCCAAATCGCCAATCGCTGATTGTGTCACATTACACGGAGCGAAGACACGATGTCCTGCGACCCGACGACGCAGAATCGTGCACGACAGTGAGCGACTGTCTGCGACGCCTCCGTCGGGCCAAAATCGGGCTAAATTCGTGTAGTTTGGACCAGGCTTTAGTCGTTGTTGCAGAGCTCCTTTCAAACTCAGAAAACTTAAGATATTTCTGTGAAAACAAGTCTGTTTGACTTACAATTCCACTGAGCCACTCATTTAGTGTTGCTGTAATATTGTATAGTAGCATTACATGAAATGATAATCGTGTCACCAGCACTTTAAGGTAGCTCCTTTGTTTCCTGTCTTTCATTACTGGGCGAACTGATTAACCCAGGTGTGTCTGGCCAGTTACTGAGATCAGACACACCTGGACTAATCAGTTCATCCAGTAATGAAAGACAAAGGAGCTACCTTAAGTTCAGGAAGTAGTGGAGTTGTGCATACAGCCCATTAGTAAGAAACACTTGATTTAGGTGTGAATGCATTACAGTCGTAGTCAAGACCACACCACCAAGACGAAGACATTACTGAGACCAAGTACAGTACCAAGTACCATTACAGAGACATTACCAGAGGCCAAGACCAAGACACTACCCAGTCTTGTTTAATATCTTGGTCCCTGGTCTTGGTGGTGGGGTCTTGCATGAACACCTTTTTTTTTAACAGCTCTTTCCTAATCCTACTGAACAAAACCAATAAGGCCAGAGCTCCTCTGATGGAAGGTTGAACAGTAGGAAGGAAGCAGATCAACAATAGCTTCATAAACAGACATGCCAATGTCTTCGCCGATGTGTTAACAAAGACCTTCCGACATTTTAGTTCAACACGCAATGATGGGTCAGAGATCTAAAATGAGATCTCACAGCCCAGTGAAAAACAACATCCACAGCACCAGACTGGTGTGTACAATCTTTTAAGGCATTTTCTGAAAAACACATTTCTTTTTGAGTGAAAATTCTCTTTACAGTAACAACAGTTTACATAAAAAGCTAAAGATTAATCAATTTTGTAATATCTTTTGTGGTATTACCCAACCTGTTTATTCTCCACCTCAATTTAACAAAGGTGGTCTGGTCTAATATTAGCAGCTGTGGATGGTTTTCAAAGGTAGGAGACAGAGAATCAGAGAGTAAAAAATGGAGAGTAGAGATGTTTGCATTTTTCATGAAGCCATGAACTGCTGCAGTAGCACACCCTCAGATCACAGACACTGTGGGCAGGTGGATGAAAAGTATTTCAGTGTAGCAGAACTCTGGCCTGAGGCTAGCTCTAAACTAACATGAAGCGCTTGTTGGGGGTTCAGTGTCTGGTTGAAGGACAATTAGCTAATGATGGTGACAGAGGAAGTGTTTGAAACTGGCCTCAGACCATTTGGCTGTGGATGGTCTGATCCAAACAACCTGCCTCGTCCTTGACATGAAAGCTATTGGAGCAGCAATCACAGAGAGAGCAGCAGAGGAAGAGCAAAGATCCACCGAATATCATGTCCAATTTCTGTAAAACGTTCATGTTTGATGAGAGGAGTTTTTCACACTGGATGGGAACTGTGTAAATCATGTATCTTAGATATTCTTCTGTTTTCCAGATTAAGAAATCAAAACAACATTATATAATGTATTTTTCATAAGAAAATTTTCTGACTGCTCTAACCAATACTAGGATATATCACCAGGAGGTCCTGAAATTACTCGGAAGATTCCTTCATGTTTACAAGGACAGAAGTGATTCTGTGCTAGCCTGGTACACCAGCCTGACTATCGCCATGTATGAGAAACACGGCAAATCAGTGTGGGTTCCCTCTGCTGGGGACTCATTTCCAACTCAAGACAAGAGGCGGGACTAACAGGAAACAATTGAACAGGAAAGAACCTATCAGAGATACACAGAAGCGATGCAAACGTCTCTTTGTAAGAGGAAAGCCCTCAGAGCAGAAAGTTGCTGCGGTTTTAAGGACAAGTTCAGCTCATTTAAGACATCAGAAAGGGCATTTTTATATACAGCGGGGGAAAAGTATTGAACATGTCAACATTTTTCTCAGCAAATATATTTCTGGTACAGCTATTGACACAAAATTTTCACCAGATGTTGGCAACAACCCAAGTAATGCACACATACAAAGAAATCCTAGCATTTATGTCCATAAATGAAGTCATGTCTAATATAGTGAAATGACACAGGGAATAAGTATTGAACACATGAAGAAAGGGAGGCACAGAAAGATATAGAAAACCAAGAAAACAGCTGGAATCTGTCAGTATTTAGAAAGTAATCCTGTCCCCAATCAGTGCAAAGTAATATCAGCTGGTTTAGTCCTGACTGATGCCTTTAAAAAGGTTTCTCATCACCAAGGTGTCAGACAAAAAACATTCCATGATGGGTAAAAGCAAAGAGCTGTCTAAAGACCTACGCAACCTTATTATTGCAAACACACTGAAGGCATTGGTTCCAGGTGCATTTCTAAACTTCTGAAAGTTCCAGTGAGCACCACTGGGGCCATCATCCGGAAGTGGAAAGAACATTGCATGGTCATAAACCGGCCATGGCCAGGTGCTCCTCGCAAGATTTCAGACAGAGGAGTCAGAACAATAATCAGAAAGGTTCTCCAACAGCCCAGGACCATTCATGGAGAGCTTCAGAAAGTCCTGGAATCAGCAGGTACAGTTGTTTCAGAGAAAACAAGTAGTAATGTACTCAACCGCCATGGCCTTCATGCATGCACACCACGCAAGACTCCATTTCTGAAGAAAAAGCATGTTGATGCTCGTTTGAAGTTTGCAACACAACATCTGGACAAACCCATGACATTCTGGAAAACATAGTCTGGTCAAATGAGACCAAAACTGAACTCTTTGGATGTCATAAGACACATGTTTGGAGGAGAAATGGCACCGCACTTGACCTCAAAAACACCATAGCTACAGTGAAGTTCGAAAGTGGAACATCACGGTGTGGGGCTTTTTTTTTTCAGCATGTGGTACAGGCAGACTTCATATCATTGAAGGAAGAATGAGTGGAGAAAAGTAGAGACCAGAATCTGCTGCCATCTGCAGCTGCTGAAAATGAAAAGGGGCTGGATCTTTCAGCAACACAACCATCTCAAGCACACAGCCAAGGAAACACTCAACTGGTTTAAGAAAACTAAGGGACTGGATGGAAATTAGCCTTGCTATAATCCTGCACATTTACATTTTTTGTTCATTAATATGCACTGTCCCTTTTTAAATAAACTCAAAAAGAAAATAAAGCTCCTAGAACGGCCCAGTCAATTGAATCCAATCGAAAATCTTTGGAAATAACTGAAGATCTGAGTTCACAGAAGTGACCCCAAGAACCTTGAAGATTTGAAGGTAGTTTGTGTGGAAGAATGGGCCAAAATCACACCTGAGCAATGTGATGGACTGGTTTCTCCATACAGGAGGCGTCTGGAGGCTGGAATCACCAACAAAGGCTTTTGCACTGAGTCTTAAATAAATTTCAGTAAGCGTATTCAATATTTATTCCCCGTGTCATTTCACTATATTACAGATACCTTAATGTATGGACATAAATAATAGGATTTCTTCGTATGTGTGCATTACTTGGGTTGTTGCTGACATCTGGTAAAATGTCAATGGGTCTGCCGTGGGGTCTTTTCCCAGTAAGGCATCCCTGTAATACCTTCAATGGGAGGCAACCAGCTGGCATCCTAATGAGAAGATGTCTAAACCACCTCAGCTAACCTCCACAAAGAGGAGCAGGAGCTCCATGTCAACATGCCTCTGAATGTTTGATCTCCTCAGTCCTTTTCATTCTTTCAGTCGTTTTCCTGATCTGGGGTCCATTAAGGTTGGAACTTATAGACCAGTGAATCCAGTAAGTGTCTCTCAGCTGAGATCAACTGCTGTCTTCATCACAACAAACCAGAGCAGCACCCTCATTACTGCTGATCAAGCCTCATCTATTGGTTTAATTCACGTTTCTTCTTATCATCATTAAAGGTAGAGTCTGAAGTTTCCCCCCTGAAAAGAAACGTAAGACTTGTGCAAGTGAAATCCGTCTTTGGGCCCCTACTCTTGTGCAGCGGTAAGTTTTTTTTTAAAACTCCCTCTCCCCTTGTCTGTAATTCGTTCTTCAGCTTTGTTTTGGTGTGTTCGGGACATTTTTGGGAGGAGATTTCTGTTTATATTGCCAGCCAATTACAGAGCTAAGGGCATGACGCTGTGTGGGAATAAGCTCATGATTGGAACAGACGCCAGTCACTCGAACTCTCAAAGAGAAAAGAAAAGAAAGCAAAACAGCAGACGCAGCAAAGAAAACGAAGTAAAAGGAAGCTCGTTTTGAATTGTGTCTACAAACAGAATGGTATGATGTGGGGACTCCAGACTACCTTTAAAGAAAAAAATAAGATACCTGGCCATATATCCACATGGAGACGGGTTCAGATGCATCCACTAAGGCTTTTTTAAAAAAAACATGTAACTTATATTTTGGGCCTCGAAACACAAAAAAAAAGAAGAAGAGAGAAAAAAAAAAAAAAAACAGAACCAAAAGTCAGTAAATCTGTAAATGCCATCATTTGATTCTGTGTTTAAAATGTAAACGCTTCATTCCTGAACTAACGACACCACAAACCCATATGCTCAAATGTCTTCTTTATATATTTGTTCACATCGCACCAGTTTATGCATGCTCCATGTCTTATTTGTTACTGGTGTATAATTAAAACAATTATTGGTAATGAAGCATTAAATAATGAGGCAGTGCAGAGAAAAGTTTTTGACTGTTGAATGGGTGTGTTGTAGTGTGTCTGGCAGCAGGAACATCCCTCTGCAACATCTAATCAGAGCAGCTGAAAATTGACCTGTGAAATGTGAAGCTATTGAGGATTCCTGCATGGATATTTTCCATGAATGCACGATGCTGCTCCCGTGTCATTTGTGCTTTTAAACCAGCAAGAAAATTAAGTGAAAAACGTGGAGATAATGTGTTTCCTGGAGGGTTGAAGCTGTTACCTGGATAGATACTCAACAGAAAATGTATTTCTCTATCGTTTTCTCCCCAGTGTCTCTCCTCTGTAATCCACCCCCTCCCTCTCTCAGGCCTTTCCCCATTTGTCACCTTCCTGTCTGGCTTCTCTCCTTCCCCAGTCACAGGTTTTCATACTTCACTCTGCGGCCTTCATCCTCACTTAGCCTTGGCGGTCTGCATTTTGTCAGCGTTTGGCGTGAAAAAAAAGATGATTTATATTCTCTGAGTCCGTCTGTGCAGAGGTGTTAATCTGGGATCCTTGACCTCACTGATTTTACGATGCCGCCACCGACTGCAACAGAGTCTGAATCCACACAGAAACGGCACGGTGATTGACTTCAGGTCCTTTGGCTCCACCCTCTGCCTCAGAGGGGGTTTACCTGACCAGCTCAGGGCATCTAAGGTGGATTTCACACATATTTGGGTCGAGCCAGGTGCTGCCAAAGTACTGAAAAGTATCCAATGTTTCAATTTTCAGCTAATATGGCTCCATTTCACATACAGTATGCTTTTTTATGCCAGCAGTCGCTCTCCAGACTGGATTGTTGTGTATCCATGCCAACCAGACGGAAGTTGACATGTTCCAGTTGGAAAAAGCTGCAGACCAATGGAGTGTACAGCAACGCCGTTAGCTCCATAGTTTGTCTGTATCAATGTCAGGAAAGTCTTCAATTTGAAAACAAGGCACGGCTGTGTGTGGAGAATGATGTAATCATGCACTGGAGGTGGCGGATGAGGATTTACAGACAAACCTGAACAAGGCGCAGATTGATCCTGTTGAACTGCGAAGTCCTGACCATACATTAGGGGTGAACAGCCAGGTAGTGGTTAGTTGTAAACATGAGTGTTTGTAACGCTTAGCCTGCTAAGCCTTTGGTAATTTGTCCAATGTTTGTGAACACCCCGTCGATGTTAACATTAGAAATACATTAGTAACTAGCAAACAAGATGATACTAAACGTTACAATTAGGCATGCTGTATAACCCTATTATTTGTAGTATAACACTGTCAATAAGAAGGATATCCCAATCACACAGCTGCTTACGGGTACCTGTTTAGATCAAAAAGATGGAGTATCTGGAATTTAGGTCAAGCTAAAGTTGGTGCACGTTCACAAATCACTCGCGCCTCATCTCAGGTCGACACAAGCCGCTCCAAAACCATCCTCTCCAGCTGGTCTGAGAGTGGGCGAGTTACGTCGACTATGAGCACGAGTGGCATGTTCACACAGACCCAGTCATTCTGTGTTTGGTACCAAAACTCGGTTAGGTCGAGCTACAGTAAATAGGTCCTGTGTGAAAACACCCTAAAATTACAAATACTACTAATCACAAGGATCAAACAAAGAGTGGACCTGTGTTGGAGGTAAACTGGTTTTAATTCTTTGTTTAATCCAGGCATTTAATCTTCTTTGTAGGGCTCTTAGGGAGATCGGTAGGTCCCACTCATCCTCACAAATGTGTTAAATCTGTGAGATTTTGAACCTTTTTCTTGTTTGTAGTCTCCACCAACTATCTGTTAGGTTTGGGTTCTGGACTCTGACTGGGCCACTCCAGAACTTCTTCTTGCAAGGCTAGTCTTTTATCTGAGTGTCTGTCTGGGATTACTGGGTCATGGCATCAGCCTGAAGGTTTTGGTACTCTGACTAAAGCCCCTGTTCAAGATGAAGAAAAGAAACCCCACAGCATGATCCCGCCACCACCATGCTTCACTCTGGGTATTGTGTTATGTGGCGATGCTAATTGGAGATGTGGTCTCACCAAACCAGAACACATTTTTCCAAAAGGATTTTGGGAGACTTGATGCTTTTACTTTTGTAACTAGGTTTGGGTGTTTTGCATCATCAGTCACTATGTGTAAGGTTCGCCTTACCCATAGTTCAGACACATTGAGAATGAGATTATTGCCACATGTCAGACCAAAGTTCCTGCTCCTTCAGCATCCCTGATCAGTTTTCATTCAGTTCTTTGCATCATCTCTGTTGTCCTATATTTTTATCTGGTTTCCATCAATGCTGTGGAGATGTTTATGAACCCTTCTCTTGAGTGATGAGTGATACCTGTATACTCTTCTCTCTTTTAGTGACTTCTGCTGCAGCAAACTGAGGAATTGTCAAAAAAAATCTTATGAGGACATCTGGACTTAATGTGGGCTTAATCAATGTTTCTTTGTATAATGTATTGACAAGTGTCAGGATGGAGGGACCATTTCATCCTGTATAACGGAATGTTTTTCTGAGCAGGATTACCAACTCTGGTTTTAATTGTCTCTAGTAATGAAGCTTTGTGAACTTTTGACCTCTCCTCTAAAACATTATTCTTCTTAAACTCAACTAAAACTCGGGTTTGATTGTCTGTGGAACAGCTGATAGAAGCAACTGAGGATCAGCACATCAAGTCCATGTGGGGTGTGAGGTTTACTTGTGGGTCCTCTATAAGTAGAAAGGGAGGCAGAACCTCTAGATATTAGACCCTGTCTGAGGAAGCAGATACCCTTCCTACCTTCAGATCATCTTCTAACTTTCCTTCCTGATAATGTTATAGTGAGGTCTGGCTTAGTGACCCTTATCCACCCCTATAGTTTTGCTGCTATAGGCCTAGGCTGCTGGAAGACATCCCATGATGCACTGGGCTCCTCTATGCTCTCTTTCCTCCCCATGTATAAATATTCTGACATTGTTATTCATTTGTATTCCTCTTCTTTCTCAGCAGGTATCCCTGACTTATCAATCAATCAATCAATCAATCAATCAATCAATCAATCAATCAATCAATCAATCTATCTATCTATCTATCTATCTATCTATCTATCTATCTATCTATCTATCTATCTATCTATCTATCTATCTATCTATCTATCTATCTATCTATCTATCTATCTATCTATCTATCTATCTATCTATCTATCTATCTATCTATCTATCTATCTACATTTAAAGTGCTTTTCAAGCAAGTTGCGAGTCAAAGCACTTTACAGTTGTTGACCCGTCTCTCCTGTCCTCTCTGCCCCCAACTGGTCCAGGTAGGTAAAAGCGGACTAAAGGCACAGTCTCAAGGTTGGTTTTGGAAACGTTTTTGAGCACAAAACCGTCGTCATCATGCTGTGACGCAAATAGCGTCAAGTGTTCTGGACTTTGCAAACGTGCAGCTGGCCTCTTCCAACCGTTCCATTCTGACAATTGTCCCGGACTTTTGGAGCGATTGTATGGTGGGAAAAAATACAGATCTAATCCCTTTTCTGGACTTAACATTTTAATCGTGACAAAAGTGTCCATGTGACCCTACCCTAAGTGGGTCATAAAACAGAATTTTTTCAAATGGATTATAATTAGACTTCAGTGAACTGGACTAAACTGGAGTGCGTTTGTTAAAGTTCTCTAAAGTGATTTGTCGGGAACTGGTGCAAATAAAGCTGAACTAAATATGAACTGAACTGCGAAGTGTTGGAAGTGCGGTTGTATTTGTGTTTTTAGAAAAGTATAACAACCATATTCCACTTTCTTAACTTGTTTGTTCAGGTGTGTTTTCAGTATTCTTCCCAGAATGCCTTGCAAGTCACTGTTGAGTGTTAACAGCTTGCATCTTTTAAAGCCTAAGTGGATGCACCTTGTTGCCAGGTGAAATGAAGAAATGCCCCGAGCCCCCAGACGGAGATACTCACTTGCTGCAGGTCCACTGCTCCCTGTGCCACTGAGAACAGGGGATGAGAGCCAAAGTCTGAAGCCTCGAACACCTTCCGCCGGCACAGAGAGACACAAGCAGAGTCAATGGTGGAGTTAGAGGATGCTCGCTGCACAACAACCAGCAATACACACAGCTAAACATCATGTGTGAGGGTGAGACCTCAGTCAGAGCTTGTAGTTAAATGATCCAACATCTTCTAATGACAACCAACTGTCCATGTGTCTGACAGAAACAGATTCATGTCTGCTCATGGAGACAGTTACTATAAAATATATAGAGACCTCAACATAAAAGGGTCAGTTTATCTTCAAATAGTTTCCCTTTCAGAAAAAAAAACATGAATGTCACGTTTTCCACAGGTTTTATATGGAGCTTGCACGAGTTTGTTACCATGACATTTTTCCCAAACTGAGTGTTTTCTATGTGCAAAATGTGTTTCACATATTCCACATATTTTATGCTATTTTAACATGTAAAGGCCCCCCCCCCCCCCCCCCCCCCCCAAAATATAAATAAATACATAAATAAAAAGCATATAACCACATATGAGCACACATATTTCACATGGGAAGTTGCATGGGTGTCATATTCCATATTTTACTTTCCTTTAGTTGTTTGTTCAGGTGTGTTCTCACTGAAAACTTCCCAGAATGCCTTGCGGGACACCATCAAGTGGTGACAGTTTGCATCTTTTCAAGCCAGAGTGGACACAGCTTGTTGGCAGGTGAAATGAAGGGCTCGGGGTGTGGGACATTTTTATAACCACTTTCATTATAATTAACCAATTACCAAATATTCAAAACCACAGGATTCCCATGAGAAAAAGTTATATTTCACGTGTGTTACATGTTGGTTATTTTAACAAGTAAAAACATACTTGATGTGCACTTGCACATGTAAAGCTTGTGTAGTTTTTCTGTGCTCCAGTTTGCTGTACATTATGTTTGATTTAAGTTGCAATGACCACCATGATAAAACAAAAAAAATAAAGGAAGTATAGAGAAATATCAATTAGAGCAGAGACTGAGAGCCAGGCCTTCTTGTCCAACATCAGTGACGTCACAAATGTGCTTCTGGAAGAATGGTCAAAAATTCCCCAAAACACACTCCTAAACCTTGTGGACAGCCTTCCCAGAAGAGTTGAAGCTGTTCTACTAAAGAGTGGACCAACGTCACAGTGAACCCTATGGATTTGGAATGGGATGTCACTTAAGCTCATATGTGAGTCAAGGCAAGTGAGCGAATACATTTGGCAATATAGTGTAAGAGGACATTATCAGGGAAAGGGAGGAAGAGAAAGAGAAAGAGGAGCAGGGTAAGATAGTAAGATAAGAAAAGAGCCAATAATATATATATATATATATATATATACAAGTCCTGAACAGTGGTCAGAGGGATTTTAAGCCGTTCTTCTTGCAGGATAGTGGCCAGGTCACTACGTGATGCTGGTGGAGGAAAACGTTTCCTGATTCGCTCCTCCAAAACTCCCCAAAGTGGCTCAATAATATTTAGATCTGGTGACTTTGCAGGCCATGGGAGATGTTCAACTTCACTTTCATGTTCATCAAACCAATCTTTCATCAGTCTTGCTGTGTGTATTTGTGCATTGTCATCCTGATACACTGCACCGCCTTCAGGATACAATGTTTGAACCTTTGGATGCACATGGTCCTCCAGAATGGTTCAGTAGTCCTTGGCCCATCTAGCACAAGTCCTGGGCCAAGCGAATGCCCGTGATTTGGGCAGCTGTGGTTTTACGTTTTTTGGATACAATCCAGGTTAGCACCCGAACATCCCGTTCAGACAGCTTCCTCTTGCGTCCACAGTTAATACTGTTGGATGTGGTTCTTGGTGGTATGCTGACATTACCCTGGATACTGTGGCTCTTGATACATCACAAAGACTTGTCCTGGTCACAGATGCGCCAGCAAGACATGCACCAACAATTTGTCCTCTTTTGAACTCTGATACAATGTTGTATGCATTGCAATGTTTTGAGCAAAACCGTGCTTTTTACCTGCTAATTGAACCTTCACACTCTGCTCTTACTGGTGCAATGTGCAATTAATGAATATTTGCCACCAGGCTGGTCTAATTTAGCCATGAAATCTCCCACACTAAAATGACCGGTGTTTCAGTTTCATTGTCTAACCCGTGTATGTTTACTGTATTGAGATCTCACAATACATATAAGATGCAACATCCTGAATTAGTCATCGTTAGGAATCTCGTCACTGAAAAAATGTGCTAAAGTTTTGTAGTGGCCCTTTAGGTTAAAATAAAACTTAATTGAGCTTCATTTGGATCATCTGGATCTGGCCTTTTACCAGTTTCCAGAGTCAGAAGTCAGTGTTCAGCTTCTACTGTATGGAAAAAACTCCCAGGAAGCCTCAGATCAGCTGAAACACTCAATTTATTCAAATCCAGGTTAAAAACGCACTTCCTCAGCTGCATTTAAATAGTTTTTATTCAGGAGCTCAACGCTGCACTGCCTCTTTAATGTTCTCTCTTTGTTTTTCATTTTAAATTATGTTCTTTATTCTTTTATTCTTTTCATTTCTAATGCTTTTTCTTCTTTTGCAACCGGCTGTAATGCTTTTAATGTTTCATGTAAAGCACTTGTGCTATACAAATAAACTTGCCTTACCATTTGAACAGTGCTCAGTACAAAGTCAGTGGCCCTTGGCCACTAGCAGTGCAGCACTGATAATCTACAGTGATAAAGTTATCAACAGAATCTTTGGCAACCTCACCGCTGGTCTTTAGTTAAACTGAGGGTGCTATGCGATAAAACACATGTGGGAATGTCATGCACATATCGGATGTAATGTCAACTCTAACCCACAGCTGTAGACGGCATGATTTCTCAAGATTTTTGCAATAGCTCGTTGCATCTGTTTACATAAAAACTTGGTCACTACTGATGATGTAGGTGATTGGTGAAGGGGTTTGCCAGTTTGTAGGGGTTGACTTTCAGCCCTGACCTCTATAGCTCCATATTGAAGGGCAAGTGGTAGGTCAGGGGTGTACAGCCCCGGTCCTTAAGGGCCGAAGCCCTGCAGGTTTTAGATGTCTCCCGGTCCAAAACTGCTGATTCAAATTAAATGTCTCCTCAACAGCTTGTTGCCAAGTACTGCCCAATCATGCTGACCCAATTATCTGATTCAGGTGTGCTGTGGCGGGAAATATTCAAAGCCTGCAGGACAGCGGCCTCTGAGAGCCGGCTTTGGACACCCCTGGGATAGGGGAAGGTAAAAAGGAGAAATGGGATTGGGCCAAAGTCATCTCAAGGTACTTTTATGGACATAATCCAGTTACAGCCAATTCATTATGATCCACATGAGAGAGAGAGAGAGAGAGAGAGAGAGAGAGAGAGAGAGAGAGTGGCAATCAAACAACAGGGCAGTGAACAGATGGGCATGTCCTCACAACTCATTAACCTGATCTGGTTGTCAGAATGAAAGCAAAGTTAGAAGTGACCTTGTGTCATCAAATGTCCCTCAGCATAATAAAGACCTGACATTTCAAACTCGACCTATGAGGATAGTTTAGTTTTGACACGACAGACATACAATGGACTCAGAACTACCTCTGAGTCTCGCACCGTTCGACCACAAATAAGCAAACACCTCAGACAACAACACGAAGACATCCATCTTCAAACAGTCCCTGTTCCGCTTCACTGACGTGTGACCGAGTACGCACGGATCTCTGGTGTTCTGAACTCGTCGGGAAAATCATTCACATCTCGGACCGCTCGCAGCCCAGCTCTGATGCAGCAGTCAGGCTGAAAAAAGCTGCTCAGCCATTTACTGTAAATAGTACAGTTTCTGTCCCTGGAAACCTTTTAAAAATCAGGTCTTTTGAGAAACTAGAGAAAGAAAAAACGATTTATTTGATGTGTGAGGACTGAATCTACACATATGTGCAATGAGGTACATATGCTTTAGTGGTGGCAGTGAGGCAGGGGACAAAACTACAAAAAAATTATTTTGACTTAAAATAGGACCATTTCCCTTTAGAGATATCTTAATTTTTTGTGTAATACAAATGTTTGTAGATTCAACAAGGTGTTGAAAACATTTCCTCAGAGATTTTGCTTTATATTGACATGACAGCATCACAGTTGCTGCAGATTTGTCAGCTGCACATCCATGATGATAATCTCCCGTTCCACCACATCCCAAAGCTGCTCTGTTGGACTGAGGTCTGGTGACTGTGGAGGCCATTGGAGTACAGTGAACTCATCGTCATGTTCAAGAAAGCAGTTTGGGACATTGTTATCCTGCTGTTTTCAACTAACATGTTTTTTTTTCTTTAGAAAAACTAGTTTCACTTAAAGTCTAGTTTACTTCTTAATTGTTGCTTGGCTGCTAATGCAAAAGTGAGCTGCTAAACTGTTTTTCGTTGTTTTGTTTTTAAAAACAGTGACAATAAACCACTATTCTTCTTTGGTTGAAACAAGTTGTTTTTTTTAGTTTCTATTGTCTCTCTGTCATCTCCAACCTGTCCATTCTCCTCTGACTTCTGACATCAACAAGACATTCTGGTCCAGACAACTGCTGCTCACTGGATATTTTCTTTTCTTCAGACCGTACCGTACCGTACCGTCTTCTTCCGCTTATCCGGGATTGGGTCACGGGGGCAGCTGCCTAAGCAGGGAAACCCAGACTTCCCTCTCCCCGGCCACAGCCGCCAGCTCATCCGGGGGGATCCCGAGGCGCTCCCAGGCCAGCCGGGAGACGTAGTCCCTCCAGCGTGTCCTGGGCCTACCCCGGGGTCTGGTCCCGGTGGGAAGTGCCCGGAACACCTCTCCAGGAAGGCGTCCAGGAGGCATCCTAATCAGATGCCCGAGCCACCTCATCTGGCTCCTCTCTATACGAAGGAGCAGCGGCTCTACTCTGAGTCCCTCCCGGATGACCGAGCTCCTCACCCTATCTCTAAGGGAGAGCCCGGCCACCCTGCGGAGGAAACTCATTTCGGCCGCTTGTACCCGCGATCTCGTTCTTTCGGTCATGACCCACAGCTCATGGCCATAGGTGAGGGTGGGAACGTAGATGGACCGGTAAATCGAGAGCTTCGCCTTCTGGCTCAGCTCCTTCAGACCATTCTCTGGAAACCCTAGAGATGGTTTTGAGTAAAAATCCCAGAAGATCCACAGTTTCTGAAATACTCAGACCAACAACCATTAAATCTCCTTTCTTCTTCATTCTGATGCTCAATTTGATCTTCATCAAATCATCTTGACCATGTCTGCATGTACAGATTTGCTACAGTACCATGTGATTGGCTGATTAGATACTAGTGCTAAGCAATTTAACAGGTGAATCTACTAAAGTAAACTGTGAGTTTATGATGTAATGATAGTGTCACTAAAGACAAAAGTCTTTGCAGAGCGCATGAAGTATCTATAATGTTTTATTCTTTAGTAAACTTTTCACCACTGATCTGCCTGGAGCTGCTAAAACTGACCCTAGTTGACTTTGAGCAAATCATCACCTTCATCTTCATGGTTTTAAAACTCTTCCACTTTCATTTTCAAACTGTCGAATAATGCAGCATCGTAAGGATAAACCGACCAGCTGATATTTTAGGTCGACATTTGCGTTTCTTGTTGGTATTGGCATTGGCCGATACATCGGGTGATTTGGGCAATACCCCTTCGGCCATATTTACAGACTTGTATCTGTCTATCTATCTATCTATAGATATATACTGTATACAAATTTCTATTTAATATTTGTTTACAAGTGCACTGTTTCTTTATCTATTTGAAGTACTTTGTTCTTGTTTATATTAAAAGAGATGTAAAATTACTTATCATTGTATCCTTCACTATATTGATATGAGTCAAATGCAGTATTGGCCCCAAATATCGGCAGGTTGTATTGGCCAGCGGTTGATGAGAAAATATCCACAGAGTATCGACCCTAAAAATCCTGTCTTGGCCGATCCCTGTCTTGGTCGATAGTATTGTCATCATAATAGCATTTACATTGACGTCATTTACCAGCATCAGACACGAAAAACTACTCCCTGCTGCTGGAATATAATGCAAAGAGCCATTTTTCTGTATATTGATGTAAATGAAGTCAATAAAGACTTTGTTTTTCAACCCTGATAGTAATATCCCAACAACACAATATAATTTCCTAAATGAATTCCATATAGCAAAACATTAAAATCAGTTATAGTTATAATCAGCAGCAGCTGTAAATGGTCCCAGCAGACCGTGTAATCAACAGGAAGGAGTTCATGTAATTAAACAGACAAACAGTTGTAGCAGCCTGCGGCAGTGAAGAATAACGAAGAATTACTTGTAGGAAGACTGAATGTTGTAGATGAAAGATGAATCTTCACATCTTTTCTGTCTTTCAGCAAACAGCACGTGCAGTTATTGGTTTAAAAGTTTTCTTTATGTCAGCTCATCTGGTCTAATGTATTTCTCTGAAGCACAGATGTCCATATTTGTCTAATAAAACACCCAATAGAACACCAGATGAGGGCAAACCCGCTGTCCATTCATCAGCAACCACTGGCTAAATACATGCTGGTGGGGTGGAGAGGGGGGTGTATGTGAATTTGTCTGTGTGACAGGTTAGAAATCAGGTGGGGTGGAGGGGACATGGAGGGTAATGAATGGTTGGCTGTGCCCTAACCCACATTGGTTGGCTGTCAAGGGAGGTCTGGTCATCCTAGGCTTTGGGTGGGTGCCCCTGGGTAGCGTTCTTGGTCCCCCTAGGTGTCCTCCTTGGCTGTGGGGGGCTGTGGATGGGGCCTTCCTGTGCCGTCCTCTGGCAGATTCATGGACTGGCTAGTATTCAGGGTTTGTGGTGGTTATTAGGTGCTTGGGTCTTGCGGCTCCCCTTGTCTGCCTCTGATCCTTGCAAGGGTTACCCACCACCCCATGCTTGCTCAGGATTGGGGTTGAATGAAAGACAAGATCTGATGCAGTCTGTTGGTTTCCTTAGATAGGCAATCATTTTTTGTGGAGTATCCTGAAAAGGAAGATCTATAAGGGTAGGTGGGCAAGTTTGTTATACAACTGATCTCCTCAATAAGATCCAGGCAGAAACTATTCATGAACTTCCAGGTTCAATGATGAGAGGGAGGTCACAGTGATATTAGAGACGGACTCTTATGTTCACATGGAACTTCCAACCTGTCCTCCAAAGTCATACATACTATACGGCCGTTTTTGCATGCGCGAAAATACGACTTATATTTCCGTTTTTCTTAAAAGCGTCCGATAGCGACTCCTAGTGGTAATATGACCTATATTTACGTCTTCCTTAAAAGCGTCCAATAGCGACTCCCAGTGGTGGTTACGTGACCGCCGCGTTCCTCCTTGGTGTGACCAAAAGAAAAATGGCGGATGCCCCTTCAATCTTCAGCAGAAATTTATATTTTTTAAAGGAGTCATCACCCGGAAATCCCACTTTTTCATGTTAAAACGTGTACTGGAACAGGACCTCAGTTATAACGTGCCAGAAACTCCGGAGAGTGAAAGTAACTTCGTCTTTGAGTGCGGGCTCTCTCTTCTCACCGGAATTGGCCACAAGCACGCGCATTCCACAGTACGCGAATTGAATTTCTTTCTCCGAATGACGTGAGCGAGAGAGGCTGCTAGCTGCTAAGCTAGCCTCTTTAGCGCCACCTAAAAGCAGCTGATTACCTGCCACAGAGTAGACCGTGGCAGGTAACTTCGATGAGGAGGAGGAGGAGGAGGGGAGATAGTCGTGCTGAGTTGCTTCGGCAGAAATTCAGCAGTTTTCGATGCTCTAACAGGAGGGACAGCACTACCAGGCACCAGTGGATTATATTTATCAGTGAGGATGTGCAGTCTGTAAGTGTTGCTGCTTGTGTAACTTATCATCTTTTGTGTAAGAGACCAGTAAACGGTGGTTGACGAGCGGAGAAGCTGCTAATGTAGCTACAGAAGCTAACAGTGTTTGGCTAACTTCACGTCAGACCTCCGCTCCTTATATTCATCAGAGTCCAGCCCTTTTACTCCACGGATCCTCTCTATCAACCGTACAGTTACGTTTTAACACGTTTTTCTTTGCTGGGACATCATTTCCTTCACCTGCTCTGTCCTGATAAAACTTTGTTTTGGCTTTGACATTTGCCTCGTGAACGCGCTTACAGACAGGTCTAACTCTCGTGCGTATTCTTGCGACAAAAATTCATTTGAAGATAATTTAAGAAGGAATGTGCATTTAAAACAGCAGGTTATGACACCTTTAAGATAGATTGCGGTTTCAGCTTTGTTTTAATAACTTTTCTAGCATCAAATATACACATCGTTTTCATAATATCCATTCGTGTCATGTAAACGACCTAAAGTTCTTTTTTGTGTTGACGGACATTCTTTCAGGTTTTGTGATTGTTGCTACGGTGGTTGCTAAGGACGCTATTAACAACGAGCCGGAAGAAAGGGATTAACAGGACATGTGCGGTGTTGTGGTGGCTGGCAGTAACTTTTTTCATGTCATAAACGTGCACATTCGTCAATGAACAGAAATAAACGGAATTCAAATAAGCGACATAATAAATGTACACTGTCGTATCGTAATCAGGTGTTTCTTCAGGCTTTGACGGCCTTTATATCACCGGATGGGAGGAGAGGGAAGGGAGGGGGGCAGAGAGTGGGGGCTGCAGTGGGTCCCAGGCTGAGAATCGTGATGAGACCGGCTGCATGGAAGAACTGCAGCCTCTGACTACTGGAGCAGCTTCCCAACTAGTTGAGCTAAACACTGCCTCAAGTGTTTCAACCAGTTGTTAATTATCTTTCTTCAGTCGGCTTCCTTCTCTTTAGTCAGACTCGCCGTCATTTCTCCTCCTGCCGCCGCCAAGGGGGACAGGGAGCGTGTGAAATACACTCACAGAGAGCGTATTTTTGTGCATGCAAAAACAACCGTATAGTACATAGGACTTTGGAGGACAGGTTGGGAACTTCATCTGACTTGTTATTTTGAAAAACTGCGTCCAACATAATGAAAAAAACAACATTCAAACATTTTTAAACCTTTGTGACCTATTAAGTATTGAAACTGTCGTGCAGAATAATCTGGAACACTAGATTTTGAGGGATTGGTGGTAAAAAAAAAAAAGGTGTATGTGTGTGTGTGTGTGCGTGGGTGGGTAGGGGGTGGTGGTGGTGGGGGGTGTTTTCATCATTGGTAGTTTTGTTGAATGAAATCCAGATTCTCTTTCACAGCAATGACTGGATTTTGGTTCGACTCGTTCCAACATATGTGGAGGTGGAAATGAGGCATTTGGATTCTCCTCTGTAGCTAAAGCCCATCCGATAAAACTACATGACTTCATGACTGTTGGCTCACCTGGTTTCCTGCCAGCAGAACAGTTCCAGGCGTCGGACTGGGTCGGTATGGAATTGTCGCTCCCTTCGGTGGAGACTGCAGATTGATGGAAAAAAGTCAGAGGAAAGAGATGAAGATGAATCAAGGAGTTAATATTAAATGAGCTCCTACTGGCTAAAAGTGATCTGCATTAGCTGTCTACAAATTTGTTCAGAAAAAAATATTTCTGATATTTTTCAAACATGAATCTTCAGCAAAAAGCATGAATCATGTTGCTTTGTTTCCATTCCAGGCTGCAAATGTCTCGCTGTTCCAGCCCAGAGGCGTTTGGTTAACGAATGATTAGATCAACACATGAGACAGAACATCCAGTCCCATTAGCTTCATGCTTGCAGGTGAGCCGTGTATTTACAAAAGACTCATGTTGCTTCTCAAACTGACACAAATGGGTCAATATATTGGCTCATCAGACAAGATTTTTTATTGTATTTGTCATTTACACCTATTTTTATCTTTGTCATCATGTCTACTGTTATCATGTCATGCACCCTCTAAAAATAAATCAAAGGCTTGTTGGTTGATTGTCAACTGTGTGCTACATTTGCTGTTTGATTTGTGTAAAGGAGTCATCTAAAAGATTTTCAATAACTACTAACATAATTTAAGCTCAGTAAAAAAAACAGCATCTCAGTTAAAAATCAGCAGTGCTTCTGTGTTTAAATTGAACATATATCCTGCTTTGTTCTTTAATATCGTATTCATCATGCTGCAAGTCATTGCTGCTAATTTTAATATGATTACACAAGCAAATGCTTTTTATAAAAAAATAAAAAACGCTCAATTTTATGGAATAACCTTTATAAGGGAAGGAACCATGTTTGGTCACTTCACTGGACATACCCTCTTCCTGCTACTCAGTAACATCACAGAACCACATGAGGTTCTCCCCATCAATAATCAAAGATCAGTAGGCTTTGTCCGAGATACTTGACTGAGACTGTCATAAAAATGAGAAGAAACTATTTGTACTGACCACTTACTACTTTAGAACTTTTATTATGTCAGATAAACACAATGTTTACAATATATAATAAAAACATAGTTTTTTAAAAATATTATATAGTTATAATATCAGAATAACAATTATCTCTGTGGTTAAAATGGTAAACTTCCAAGTATTTCAGTGAGTGCTTGGTAAAGGGTTAAACTTCATTTAGTGATAAGGTCTGTATGAACCTGTTTTTAGGTTTAAATGCTTACAAATACCACATACATTTGTTAATTACTGCATCAAAGCTTTTTGATTTTGTCAGGAACCTTTATTTTAACAAAGTAAAGCAATTTTTTCTCTAAATTATAAAATGCTCGTCTTAAAGGGACCAGAGGCAGGAATTAAAAACAAAAAAAGTCAAACATGCATGTCCATTTTTTTTATCCCAAATGTGATGAAGCGCTAAATACCAAAAGAACGAGCCCACCCATGTCTCTGTCCATTGCCTTGAACAGGCTGTGTGCTGCAAAATGCGCTGCAATTCGGTGTCTGAATGTCCCGCGCTGCCCTGCGGACGTGATGTCAAATGACCTACATCCGCAGTTTTGATACAGGAAGAAGATGGTCGCGGTAAATTCAAACACTGTAAGCGATAGTTTTGGATTATTCTCCTCCGTCAGCAAGCAATCCAGATTAACTGAAAGACACTAAAAAGTGTAACTACGAAGAAAAAGGTTCGTGAACACATTATAGCTTCAGTTCGTGCTCGCTCCCATGACGGCTTGGTTCGTGGCTGCAGATACCTGAAGCGCCAGTCGCAGCAGTCGAGAGTTTTGTTTCTTGGCTTAGGTCCCTTTAAATTATAACCTTTGTGAATTTAGTGTTGGTTTTGACCTAGTTTAAGCTTAAAAGTAAAAATTAGAGCCAAAACTGAAATCAAGTGCACTGACTTCCAACATACTGACAGCCTGCACCTCACCCAATCATGTGAGCTTCAGGGGATTCTCAGTTTAAGTTGTTTTCCTGTTTATCTTCACAAAAACTAAACAATCAAAGCTGGACACATCCAGTGACGTCAAGTGTAGAATTTGTAACTTGCACAGTGCACATACCCAAATTGCAGCGTGCAAAGATGAAAAAAACATTTTTCATTCAGCCAAGTTGCGGACAATGATTTTAGTGAAATTGAGCTGGAGAACACAGAGCTACATAGCAGTACAGATGACAAGGTTTCTGAGGAGGAAAACCATGTGGGGTATCATCCAGAAGACAGCGACACATCTGATGATGCCACTAGCAGTAAAATTGCTACCACTGAACAATTCAAGTCAAAAGATGGTAATCTCTTGTGAGAGGTCAGAACCTCATGATGCACATGGCGGGGCAGCTGCCGCAGACGTCACCAAAACAATCCCTGGAATCACAGCCCAGATAGCAAAAAATGTTTGGCCCAAATAGGCATTTTTATTTGGCCTTAATATGGCTTTGACTTACAGCATTGACTAAATGTGAGTGTGGCTGCAAGACTCAGTTACATGACCAACACATGTGGTGCACAAGGAAACTACCATAAGGAAAGCTTCCTGTATTAGTACCACTTCTGGCCCACAAAATAATTGCCGTAATTTTTAGTGAGGCCAACAACTGACATCTGTACCACATGTGGCCCACAGGAAACTTGTCCAAGCTCTTCTGGCTACTAACATCTGGTCCACAGAGGCATAAGCACCTAATGGAGCCCTGATTTGGCCCAAAACACATCTGCTATCTAGGAAGGTTTACTGTGACAAGAGTCAGTAACATCAAAGCATATTTAAAAATATTTATGCCATTGTCACCAAAAAAGCAATCCTAGCTATGACAAACTAAGAAGGGAAAAAAAGTGTTTTTTTTTTCTTAAAACAATTGTAAGTGGGTTGAAACTGATCTGAACACCACGTTACTATCATTAATATTAAATAGAAAAAAACATTCAAGAATTTTCTTGTAGTTCCCCTCATTAAAAGGCAACACACCTACTTTTTGTCTACTTATACGATTCTCCAAAACTTTGTTTACTATTAAGGGGGTATACTTACGCAAAAAATGTACAAAGTCTCACATCTTAGACAATAAAACCAATATTTCAATAGATAAGATAGCCTAAAAAATGTCACCAAAGAATGAGAAAAAAAAAAGGGATTATAGGTAATAAATTTTTATTTGATCAGCACATTTGATGACTTTTTGGATTGGACTATTCTCCTTCTAAGTTGGTTATTTGAATTAGTGTCATTGGCATGATTACGGTGACATATTTAGTTGTTTGTCATGTTAAAGATGTACATATTAAACATTAGTGGCCCCAAAATGAAGCCTTGTGAAACTCCACAGGTTATTTTAGTTTGTTTAGATTTATAGTTACTTATGGACACAAAGTAGACCCTTTTTAGATAGGATTCAAATAACTTAAGTACTGAGCCAAATAGTAGTTCTACCCGCTTTTTCAGCCATTGTACAGTAGTAAGATGTTATGGTGGACTGTGTCAAATGCAACCCCAAGATCCAATTGTACAAGGACTAAAACCTTGCCATTGTATTCAGGCAGATAACATTGAGGACCGTTACTAACTCAGTTTCAGTGCTGTGGTGAGGTCGAAAACCTGGTAAATGTTCATGCTCCAACATGAACTTGTCCATTCAAAAGGTCAAACATTTAAGGATTTTCTGCATTTCCTTTCAGGGAGACTGGAAACTGCTCGAGTGGTTGCAGAGAGCTCACATCTGTACAAAGTTTACTGACTTTCCGTCTTTCTGAATCTCTACAGAACAGAAACTGCAGAAACATGAATCTTTAGGCTCTAAAAATATAGTAAATGACGTCGTTTCGAGTAAATTCTGGACGCTACCCACTCAGGACACTTGGATTACATTGGACGAGCAGTATGGAGGAATATTGACAAGTTTTTGTGGACTTCTAAGGACCTTGTTGGCTCGGGCTCAATTGAACTCCATTATATGAAAGTTGGAGGAAAACGAGAAGTCGTCCTGATCGCTGGCTGCAATAGAAATATTAAAAAAAGTGTTCCAGAGTCTTGCTCACCATGAAGGTAAGTGGAAAATAGAGTTAAATCGTTCTGTGGGTGAACTATTCCTTTAAACCCAAATTTTAATCTATTTTATGTGCTGTGATAAAATGAACAATATCAACTTTATTTAACATACTTTATGCTTCAAAGGAAAAACTCAAAGAATTTATTTTTTAATACATTTGTATAAAAGTCCATGCGTTCAGGGTGAAGCAGGTGGATTTATGTGCTGGAGATACGGCTTGTCTTTTTCCTTGTTGTTTATGACAGCTTTCTGTGCTGTTTCTCTGCTTATTTACTGTGGAATCACTTGGTCTAAAACAAATGTCTTCATATTGATTCCCAATGCAGTGTCTATTCAAGTCATCACTGTGTAAAGAGCACTTTGTCGTCTATTGTCTTCTGACTTTTTATTAGAAAAACTAGATGGAAAAAGTGACATAAAGGTCATGTAATTGTAGTTCTGTCCCTGTGAGGACCAATAAATCTTTAACTGTGGACCTCTACGCCTTTGAAAATAAAAACCATACAATTGTTTGGCTTTAGTTAAAGCTAAATTTCAGGTTTGTTTGGGTGGATGGGTTTGACAGTGATGTGTAACATAAACCTGGTACACCAGCCTGACAAACGGCATGTTTGAGATACACAGCAAGTGAGTCTGGGATCCTTCCGCTGGAAACTGATTTCAATGTAAGATGAGAGGCAGTACTCTCAGGAACAAAGTGAACCAGAGAGAACCAATTAGAGAAACACGGTGGTTTGGTTCAAAACAAATACTGAAAACAAATTTTTTTTAAAATTAAGAAGTACAGAAGCATGTTGGGGCTCCTGAACTAAAATTTTGTTCAGCAACACTTTGAGGCAATCACTGCACTCATGTGTTTTCTGTAATGTTCAATCTGACTTCTACACTGGTTGACAAGTATTTTGTCCATGATTTTGTTCATGAGCAAGGTACTCTAATTTGTCCGGGACAGTTTCATTTTTTTTGTTGGTTTTCTTTCAATTAATCTTTTCAAGCACAATTTAAAAGCAATATTTTATTACACTAAATTGTAATTTTGAAAATTTTATTTCTTCTTATTATTTTTTTTTGAGTTTCTTATTATTTGAATTACTATTGTGAACCTTTTCTTGAAGGGTATGAATAATGTTGAGGACTATATCTTTCACGAGTTAGCCAATGAGCACTTCTCCACGCTTTGTTTTTGGTAGCCATCATGTGCTGTAAACTTGCGCTCACCATGCACGTTTTATTTCAGTTTTCATGTGTGTGTTGTGGAAGTAAATGGATGACATATTTCTGTGTGGATAGCGTAAAATAACCTACATTCTGATTGGATGCTTAGACGTTTTTGTCATAGTCTGACAAAAACATCAGAGTATGCTAAACTTTATGGCGAAAACAGCGCTAACATTAATTAGCTAATGTTGCTAACACTGCAGCTGTGCTACTCTGCTCAGTCTACGTATTAGTTTCTCTCTGATGGGGCATTTTTCATCTTATCCTCGTACTTTCCTGATCTGTTTGATGTCTGTCGGGCTCATAATGATCAGCCTGCTCTGCCATGTTCTTATGCTTATAGTTTTTAGCTCAGCATTGGGACTGCCACGTGGCTCCAGGTTTCTTGCAGTCAAATTTGAAGTTTGGCAGCTCAACAGAAAATGGGGTTTTATTCATTTCCTTTGATCCAGTAGTGGGGTGTATCCTATCCCAGCATGCACCAGGTGGAAGGCAGAGAGACAACAATCCATCAGAGGGCAAAAAGCAGATCAAAAGATTTCTGATATGAGATCAAACAAAGTCTGAGCTGAAGGAGGAATCTCCACACAGAGTGCGCTGCCACTTAAAAGTGAATTAGTTTGGCTAAGATCAGCATTTTCTTCTTTCTTTCTTTCATTCCTTCTTTCTTGGTGCACACTAAGGTGCTTGGAATACCAACGAGCTTCTCCAGCCTTTGATTTCATCAATTCAGCTTCAAGTTTCCAGCACAGAGCTAATCTTAATGACTGGAGCCTCTGATTAATTATCCTACAGCCATGAATTATAGATTTTAGTGTTCCTATTTGAAGATTATTGGAAATGTGGATGGCACAAAAAAGGCTCTTTTATGTGAGGTCAACGTAAAGCAGACAGGTAGACCTCCGTATCCTCTCTTCATCTTTGGAGTTAGCATCAGGTTGTACCAGAGAAAGAGAAAGAGAAACAAGCCTCCACTTGTTTGAAATCATGAGAAATATTACATAATACATACATGTGGGGATGAGGAGTGCAGCTCTTGTTTATGTCACCTCATTTTACATTTTGATAACAAAAAACCTCCACAACTTTAAAACTGTTAACTCACATCAGATGTGTTGACAATTTGTTGGCAGACGATAAAGCTACAAACTGAGGAAGGTGCTGGAGGTGGTTGTCATAGAAACAACTATGAAGAGAGCTTGTATCTAAACAACCCTGCCAGTTTAAACAAATAAGATATAATCATTCAGATGAAAACATTTTAGAAATATTTGTGATGAAACTACAAACACAATTTTGTCTATCAGTGTGGTCTTGGAGGCTTTTAGCTGAACCGAGTGGACCTGAGGCTGGGAGACAGACTGTAGACAGCTGACTACAGTTCTACTCTGGTTCTAGCTTGTAAACTGTGATGTCCCCAAATTCTTCATCATCATCACACTCTTCTGAAGTGGTTAATGATCCACCACACAAACCAGTTCCAGTCTAGCTGTTCTGGAGCATCTCTCATGTTTTCCACGGCTTTGATTATACGTGTAAATCAATGAGCTGACTGCAACTCCTTATCTCACTGACGTCACGTCAAGTTTTGCTAGCGAAGAGCTAGTAGCTCTTAGCTGCGCCTCTTAAACACTGGATATTGATGCACTGTAAATACACGTCTGATTAACTTCTAACTGCACAGAACTACTTATTTTGTCTTGGTCTGTTGTTGTATGGCAAGGTTACTTGAAGTTAAAGCAAAACTCAGTAACTTCAGCTCGGGGCTCCCCTAGTGGTCTCCTTTCACTGTTGTAAAGTTCATACTCCCCTCTACCCCCTGCAAGCACCTGTCTTTCCTCTATTTTGATTTTTAAATAAATTTCTGAGCTTTTACTAGCTTTTTGATGCTACGCTGGTGGCAGCAGATCGTCTCCCTCTTCTCAAAGCAAAGTCCTGTGTCTCCTGCAGTGGGACGTTTTACCCGTGTTTTGCGGGTAAATATGCCGTGGTTTATATTTTTCTCTGGTGTTGGTGGGTTGCAGGTAAGAATACAAACTTTTATTTACTTTTTGTGATTATTAAAGCAACCTTTCCGTCTTGCATTTCAGAAAGCACAGCAAGATAATTTGAATATAAACAGTCCCGCCTCACTTCTAAGACACACCCCTCTTCCCTCTGCCTCCCAATGAGAAGCAAAGGTCTGACAGGCAGGTCCGTTGGACAATCCTAGAGGGCACCCCACTTCAAGGATTGGTTGGAGTTTTCATTGAATATTTAGAGATTGGAATAATATTTTATTTTGATTAATGGTGGGTCTGTCTTGTATTTTAGAGTTCCATTACCTCATTCATAGCATTTTACCCGTTAGAAAAATAGTGTAAGAATGCAACATCGTAAGGTTGCTTTAAAGTGATTATTGAGCCTATTTGGCCATGAGGCTCGGTGCTTCACCCAGGCAGCATGAGCTACGTGAACGATCTTCACTTACAAAGAGTTGGTTTTGAGAGCCAGGAGCCGGTGTTTAGATGGTGGGAAGCTAAAGAACCGGTTTTTAGTCTGGTTTTGGAAACCAACGTGGAAGATTAGGGTCTGGGGTTTCTGTTGTCGCAAGATCTGTGTTGGGTCTACTCAGGCAGACTTACAAGTGCCGCTTACAGGCCAGAGACACCGGGGTGGGGCAGGGAAACATCAAATCGCTCCGTAAACACTTTGTTTAGTCTCACAGAAATTCTGAAAAGCATTTATTGAGGTGAAAAAGTTACTGAGTTCTGCTTTAAGGTCGTAAGGTTGTTATCTCATAAAACATCAAAATGTTGTGGAACAGCTGGATATCAACAAATAATGTGAAGATTTTTCAGTTTAAGTTAATCTCTGGATAATGTCCTCAGACCAGAGCACTGATCTCATGTCAGCTCGTATCTATCAGCTCTCATCGTTTCCTGACACAGTGAGGGTATTGCTGCGCGGCTCAGACACGTACCTCCAGGATTACGGTACAGATGAGTTTGACACACTGGATGATGGCATCTTGGCTCCCTGATATCGTCACCTCCCTCTCTGTGGAGTTGGGGAGGAGGTCCCCGGCCACCTGCACCTGAGCACCTGTTGTCTACACACACACATGCACACAGTAATGGTTGATTAAACATATTAATGAAGTATTTTTCTGACATTTAGAGTAAATAAGAGTAAGAGCTTCATGTGTTTGGAAAATAATTTGGCATCTGTCAAGACAGCTGTTCAAGATTAACGTACACCTCATTATTTAGCTTCTTCAGACCTTAGTTGACTTGTGTTGCTATGGAAACTGTCAGACCTAGAGTAAAATGATTCAGATGAGTAGCAGCTTTGTGAAGTTTTCAAGGTCTTATTCAGCTTTGCCTTTCTTTTCATACCACAGATCACATTTTACACACCTGAACAATAAACATTGCTGTGCTTTGGTCCAGAAAATGGATGTTTTTCAAATTTTTTCAAACATTCATCAATCAAAGAAAAAAAAAATCTAAACCAAGGATACAATAAGTCATCAGAGGGATGATCCTCTAGCTGCTGGGTAATTTTCGCAACAGTCACAGACTATTAAAATTGTGTAACAACTACATTTTTGAAGACTGGAGAGAAGGTAAATCCATTTTCTTAGACATAGCTGAGAGAAACTAGTCTGCAGCAGTCTGGTATCTGTAGAGCTGATATTAGAAGGACTGAGTCAGATCCAGGATTAAAGCTGGCTGCTGTCTAACCCCTAAAGGGAAAAGGATGAGGATTCTGGGTGAGTTGCTGTCCTGGAGTGATCTCTGATGCAGCACTCAGACCACCAATGATCTCTACAGGCAATTATCTGAATGTGAAGAGAGAGTCTGGAGAGGAGAACCGAGGTTTTGATACCAGAATCTTTCTGCTTATTTTTTTTTTTTGGTTATACCCCGGGGAGCAGTTGGAGGGTTAAGGACCTTGCTCAGGGGTCCACAGTGTTTAACCTAGGAGTCGTGTCGGGGACTCGAACCCGGGTATATTTCATACAGTATACTGTAAGCACCAGTCAACCAATCAGGTTGAGCTGGCTTTAGTTGCTAAGAAAGTTTTTAATTAGAGATAAAAAAAAAAAAAAAAAAAAAAATTATAATTTCCTTTATGTAAAAAGCAAATCCAGTAAAATATTTCTTTATGGTAAGAGTTAGGTCTTTTTTGTGCAATAAGATCTGGAAAATCTACAGTATTAAACTTGTGTTTGTTTTTTATTCCATTTTTGTTGGATTATGGCAGAAGGATGTTGAACAAGCAATACCACAGAGCAGTTTTCATTGGTGACGCAAGTATTGGATTTTTGGCCGATTTCTGATATGCCGATATTTTACAACTCATTTGCCTGATTAAAGCTGAAAATGATGCAATATTTATTCCTTGTGAAAATTAGAAAAACACCTCTGCTGCATCTGCTGCAGATCCGGTAGTTGCCGGAGACGTCAGAATGTTGCACGGTGGGCACGGCCTTTTGTTTACCCATCATGCCCCACAGATTAAAAAAAAAAGGAAAAACAAACAAAAACAGACAGTATTCCGTGGGTTCGTCATCAAACAGCACCTGTTATTTTTCCGTCGGTTAAGCGCCCTGAGGTGACATTGTCATGAATGGACGCTATACAAATAAAGTTGAATTGAATTTAATTGTTATATATTGGTTAATTATATCCGTCTGTCATTGATATTCAGTTTTAAAGCGAATATCGGCCGATATGATATCAGGCTGATAAAACCATGCATCTCTAATTTTCACAATAACAAACTGGTACCACTAACTAGCAGTGGGGATTTTTTATAAGTCATGTATATGAGAGCAGAATTTTTTGTTTTCATGCCCAAATAATATCCTGACCTCTTTGGAAACTTCTCTGTCACTCACCAAACGTCTTCTTGGATTTCCTCTACTTTTCGCTGGTATTAAATATTGTTACCTCTTACAGACTCACATGAAGAAAGTGGTGGTTAAAGAAAATAACTAATGTTCAGGAAAATGAAGACGTCTGAGTATTTTCAGAGTTTAGATGCGAGCTCAGCTCTGGATATCTGTAGCTTTCTACATTATCTAAGAAAGACTGAAGCTTTGAATTGGAGAAAACCGCTAGTTCAGTTCCTGATATCTGAAGCCATCCGCTGCTTCAGACCAGTATCTATACAACTGAGCAGATAAAAATCATGGAATATCTTTAAAGTCTAGAACTTCTTGGTCTGTGAACAGATGAAAGTAGATCTAATTAAGACATTTCAAGGCTAATCCCGCATCATTTCTGCTCCTGTAAATACAAATGTTGGTGTTTTAATAGCGTTGTTGCTATGTGTGTTTGGTGTAAATAAACCACAACAAGCTGTTTCCTCTATGATGGATTATCAGGAGTTTTTAATGGTCTTCTTTTTAAGTGTTGAATCTGACTGTTTTTTTTATATATGTGACAGCTGCCTTTGACCCGGTCAACTACAAAATCCTTTCATCCATTCTTCAATGATGTTGATCTTGAAGGCACAGTTTTATCATGGTTTAAATTCCTCAGACAGGTCTTTCAATGTCTCCATCTCCAAGAAACCCTTAGTAACCTCCATCTTTTCCGTGATTTGAAAATGACAAAAGCGACACAGACCTAAGGAATTTTCCAGAAATACAGAACATGTTTGCCATGTGCTCTGGTCTACAATGAGCAAGGCTGATCACCACCTCATGTTCCACTGAACTGATCAGACAGATGTGACCTCTAAGCAACAGACTTCCAGAAATTAAGCTGACATTGCTGCCATATTATATGAAGTCCTGTCTGGATACTTACAGGTTTTACTGGCCTCTGCAAGTCCTTTGCAAATATGAATCAACTAAACCAGTAAAGAAAGGATATCACAGTTCCAGCTTGAAGTCAATCAGTAATTTGTGTATGTGTCATGATGACTGATCGCTCGATGGCAGCATTTTGTTTAGATCCATCTTGGATTGGTAAGTAAACATGAATTCTGGTAATCTGACACCCTATTTTCTAATATACCAAATCGCTGCATTAGCCCAACCAAAACCCGACTTATAAAACAAATAAAATTTGCAGAAACGTGCCTGATAATCTACCTCTCTGCTACCGATTTGTTTGCATTCTATTTTCTCTGTTTAACAATTGAAACGTGTCAGCTCAGCTCCACCGACTCACCTCTCTGATCTCCTTGATCTTCGACCCACCTTTACCGATGAGGGAACCGCACTGGCTGGCCGGGATGACCAGCCGCAAGGTGACTGGAGGCTTGCTGGTCACTGTGCCATTGGCTACCAAAGCTGCCAGGTCCTGAGAGGAGAAACACACAAGAAAGACATAGAAACATATATTATTTCTCTCCGTCTGGATTCATCCATCAGTGTACCTGAGGAAAGATGACAAACAGCTGCTGACACGAGATGCATTCAACCATCTGTCAGAGGAAATGCATCACAGGTCTGATTAAACAGACCCAAGGGTTTACTTCTCAGTAGGATTAATGCAGTATGTTGGAGACGGCATTTTATTCAGAAAGTATATTTAAAACAACCACGAATGACTGAAGTTCTGTAGTCATAAAAGTCTGAATAATTGACATCGGAAGGCTGTTCCAGAGCTCCCACTGCAAAGATTTCATCTCCCTAATTACTGTAACTAGCACTGACTAACTAACCCTGACAGGGGAATGGCTGAAAGCAGTTTCCAGGAAATGTAAGAGGTCTGGAGTCAGAGTAAGGACAGAGGAGTTCAGAAATATAATCAAATTCATGAAAAGCTTTAAAAACCTACAAAAGAATCTTGAGATCAATCCTCTATTTAACTGGGAGGCACTATGTGAGAACAGGGTGATAGTCCGGTACCAGCTATAAGTCTGACAGCTGAGTTCTGTATCAGCTGCAGATGAGATAAAAAAAAGACAGAGTCATATAATCAAAGAAGTTAAAATAATCCAATGTTGAAGTGAAAAGGCAGAAAAAACTGTCCTCAATTCATCACTGGAGACGACTGATTTTTTTATTTATTTTTTTTTTTTTTAACTTGTCCTGTCCAGCATCGAAGCAAGCAGAATGGAAATCTGATTGCTTTATTCTGTTGAACAGTTTTGCTTTTACCAAGCGGAGCTTTATGAACATAAGGCTCCACTTGATATCATGTTTATTCATTTTATTTCTTTATTTAAACATTTGTCTATTACACCATTCCATTTCATACTGCTGGGCCTGACAAGGGAGAAATGAAAGTTAACAGAGGTAATGATAGAAAGTGAAACAGAGAGAAAGGAGTAAGGAAGAGGAAGAGAGAGAGGAGAAAAACATGAATCCACTTACACAGTTCACTGGTACATCTGTACCGCGATCCCTAAACAACCAAGGTCTCTGTTGGAAAACAAAACAAGCAATCCCCTACAGGAGGACCTGCAGGTGGCTTAAATATCCTCAGATCATACAAACACACACAAACACACGCAGAACTACGCAGAGAAGAGGTACAACCTAGTCAGCGCAATGGGAAGAGAAGAGGTACAACCTAGTCATCGCAATGGGAAGTAGAGAAGAGGTACAACCTAGTCATCGCAATGGGAAGTAGTGTCACAGTGTCAACATGCATAATAAAGGGTGCTCCGTGGTGATACAGTCATGCAGATGCAGCCTCGTCTCTGCAAGGAGGAGGAAGCCCGCAAGGCTCACGACCCAGGCCCCCAGCAGCCACCCAGAGGCCCAGATCCCAGCCACCCCCCCCCCCAAAGAGCGGACATGCATCCCCCGAAGGGCGGCAAAAGGCGGCCCCAGCCGGAGCCCCCTGCAGTCTGGGGGCCCAGGCCCCAGCGGACCAAGACCAGCAGCTGCCGACCCCACCGGGCGTCCCCCGGAGCGGAGACAGCGCCGGGCCCAGGGCCCAAGCGCCCAGGAGCAGCCACCCCCCCCGGACCCGGGCGGCCCAACCCAAACCCAGGAGGACCGGACCCCCCCAGACGACGCCCCCCCAGGGCAGGCCAGCCCCCACCCCAACGTCCCTGCCCCACACACCTGACACCAGGGCGCCACCACCTCTACCACCCCCCTACCCCGCCACCACGCTCACACACACACTCCCCACACACCTACCCCAACACTAGGGCTGAAAGATATACCGTCACCGCCTCCACATCGAGACACGGGCACCCAAGACATCAATACCGCAAGAGCAACCACATACAAGATACAGATCCCCCCCGCGCCCGCCCCCGCACAAAAAGCCCCGGAAGCCACAAACAAAACCGCACCCCCCACCAAAGCGCCCGGCCCCCAACCAACCCGCAGCCACACCGACACCAAGATGCCCGGCACGAATACCGACTGATTTAAAGTTGTACTTCCATGGTGATGTCATTAATATTTCTGTGTTCTCCATTATTATTGAATGCATTTTGCATCGTTTCTGTTTAAAAAAACCTTCTGGTTGTTTTGTATCCAGCTGTATTTGTATACTAGAAGAGAGGCTTGTGGTCCAACGGCAGGCTTTTCCGGGTCCTTCTCATGAATTTCCGTCTGATTGGCTGCCTCCCATCAGTGTATGAAGGAAGCTCCGCCCTCCGCTCTTATTTCGTTACAGACAGAAATAGAGCTGACAAACAAGTTTGTTCCGCCATGTTAACAAACAGTTAGCTAAATAGCTTCTCAACTCCGAAGCTACAGTTGTGCTGTCTTCACTTCTAGTGTGTAGTGGAGGGTTACCTGCCTTCCAATGGACAGATAGAAACCCCACATGGGATACGCTATTTACAATGTGACGGAGAAGTGCGAGGCTGTTCCCGATTCGCTCTTTTCTTCGTATTGTTTCTCTGATGAGAAAGCACAGCCGACTGGGGGGAACGCAACGCTAGCAAGTCAGCATGTGTAAGTAAACAAGGGGAAACCCTCCGTATTTCAGAAGGAGCAAGTTAAACGGGTTTTCAGTGGAAGGAGGCCTTTAAAAGTCGTGTTTCCCACTGGATCTATCTACCCATCAAATTTTAGTCAAAATTCAAATTCTGAGACTCCAGAACTGTTGGTATGGATCTGAAAAATGAATGACAACAGCTCTAAAATGCTTTTTAATTCTGCTTTAGGGAGAATTAAATGAGGCCAAACAAAAAAGCACAACCAGCCTACTGAAGAGAGTTGTTGGCCATCCAGAAGATTACCTTCCATACACAGTTGTGTATGTGAAATATTTAGGATTTAAGGACAGATAGTTTGATGTATCATCTGCATAGAATGAGATCTTGTATTTGTGAAAGATGCAACCAAAGGGAAGCAAATAGAGTGAAAATGAAATTAGCCCCAAAATTAAGCCTTGAGGAACTCCATAAGTGACTGTGGCTGATGAAAAGAAGAAATCCCTGATCTAAAGAGGGTCATGTCTAATAAGTAAGAAATAAACCACTGGAGGACTGTTCTCTGGGTACAAACCTGAAAAATGTGATGGTCAACTGTATCAAAGGCTGCACTAATATCTAAAAAAAGAAAAATGGCATATTAACCACTGTCTGAAGATAAGAGAAGCTCATTGATGTGGACTGATTCTGATGAGCTCTAAAGGTTGACTACAACTTTCCCAGGATGTTGTTGCTTTTTAAAAGAAAGAAGCTGTAGATAGAAGACATTTTCTAAAACGTAAGACAAGGATGAGTTCTGTAGTTGTTCATATCTGATTCATCATAGCTGAGTGTGTGTGTGTACATCTGCCACAAGTTTATTACAAGATGGAAGATGAGGTCACTATACACTCATACACAGAAGCATTAATAAACATGATTAGCAGGAAGTTCGAAAGAAAAGAAGGGGAGGATAGAGGAATTCATTCTCAGTTCCACTACAGTCAGACACACAGCTTTTTGTTGGGATCTGCTGGATTCAGGTTTGTTTTATGGGGCGAAGCTTTAAGGCTCACGTCAGCTTCAGATTGGATCAAGAAGCTGAAAGGTTCAGACATACCCACAAAAAGAGAAAATTGTAGAACAACCTGACTGTAAAAAGATTGTATATATATATATATATATATATATATATATATATATATGTATATATACTGTATATAAATTCCACTCAGTGTCCACTTTGTCAGCTCCACCTCGCTAGTTCCAGGTTGGACCGCTTTTTCCTTTGGAACTACCTTAATTTTTGGTGTCATTGATTCAAAAAGATGTTGGAAACATTCCTCAGAGATTTTGCTCCACATTGACATGACAGCATCACACAGTTGCTGCACATCCATGATGAGAATCTCCCGTTCCACCACATCCCAAAGCTGCTCTGTTGGACTGAGATCTGGTGACTGTGGAGGCCACTGGAGTACAGTGAACTCAGAAAGCAGTTGGAGATGATCTGAGCTTTGTGACATGGTGCATTATCCTGCTGGAAGTAGCCATCGGAAGATGCTACACTGTGGTCATAAGGGGATGGACATGGTCAGCAACAACCGCTGACACAAGGCAGGATAGATCCATGTTATGTTGCTTCCACCAATCACGATCCTATCATCTGAATGTAGAGCTGAAATCAAGACTCATCAGACCAGCAACATTTTTCCTTTTTCTATTATCCAGTTTTGATGAGAAGCCTCAGTTTCCTGTTCTTAGAGAAGAATGAATCAAGGTTAAAATAGTTTTGGATTTTTAATTAGTTTCAGTTTTTATTTTGTTTTGAATTTCTTTTTTCAGTTCAGTTAGTTTCAGTTAGTTTTTTGAGCAGATTTGCTAGTTTTTATTAGTTTCTAATTTAGGAAAATGTTTAGTTTTAGTTTAGTTTTTATTAGTTTTAGTTGTTCGTTTTTTTGTTTGTTTTTTTCCCCCCACAGGAAATTATTAGGTGTTTGTCTGATGTGACATTCAAAATCATCAGAAAGTCACCTAGAGTAAAACCAGTAGAGCAAAGTATATAGATTAATAGAATTTTTGTTAGTTTTGTAAAGACACAATACAGTTTCAGTTAGTTATTGTTTTGTAAAAAACTGTCATTTTTATTTTTATTTCAGATAACGAAAATGTTTTTTCAATTTTAGTTTTCGTTTTGTCATTAGTTTTATACCTATACGCTATACCTGATTTTGCACATTTGTGAACCGTGAGCGAGGTGAACAGTGTAGTTTGAACTGTAAGCCCCGCCTCTAACTGTTTCTCCCAGTGAGAAACGCTCCTACTCTTGTTGTTCTCTCCTCCCACTCAACATGCACAAAATAAGGTTTTCATACTCGTGCACAAAGAAACTCTCCAGAGAAAACTTGCATCTTCCAGTGAAATTACTGTTTTGGTTGCAGTAAATGGCTGCGGATCAGCTAAATGACATTTTCTACCATAACGGGTAGTTTACCGTAACTACAGTTATGTACACAGATGCACAGTTATGACGAGTTCTGATGTTATAGGCGACGTTACAACATGACAGCCTGATAAAGTTTCTAACCGGCTCCTTTGAGAAGCAGTGATGTAAAGCTTTGTCGTGTTACGTTGTAAATATCACTATTATATACGGTAGACCAGCAGAGAAAGCTCCAGCACCCGAGGACGTAAATGTTACTGAGAAGAAAGTTATTGAAAAAATACCTGTCCAGGCGGACTTCCAGTCCACATTAAGTCCGAGGCGTCCAGCTGCTCTCTACCTTCAGTAAAATCCAACGAGAACACAAACTTTATTCCTTCTTTGGTCTCTCCTGCATTTCAAGTCTCTCCTCCTCAGTTTTGATGCTTTCAGGCTGTTTTGCTGAGGTATTGCCACTTTCCCTTCGGTAGACGCCATGCGGTTCTGTTTACAAGTGCTGCCGTGCACGCGAGAGAGGAGGGCGCTTCTTGTTAGAAAACGCTTTGAGTGGCTGATAGGAAACCGAAACTTATGTAGAACGAACCACATTGGCATGAAGAGAGCGTCACGCCATCCTTAGAAACCTAAACTAAAAAGGCCTGGTTTCATGCATATACGCAATCAATGAGTGATTTATTTTGATGAAATTACCTCTTTTAACACACATTATACCGTGTAGAAAGCATTTCTCTGAAAGAGATTAAAATAAAATCACGTACAGGGCCTTTAACTAGAAAAACCTTGGAAGGACTTGGTGAAGTTCAGTATCTCTGTCTACTGTTTCTTTTGTTTTCTGACACTCTCATATACAGCTGGTCAATACTGTAGACGTTGAGCTGTTTGTAATCAATAAGAAAAAGATGAGAAATAAACAACCAAATTAGAAGAAAATGCAAAGACAGATGACAGGAGTCTGAAGGTTGTGCCAAGACAAATGGCTGAACAGAAACTAATCAAAACAAAGCTGTCAAATTAGAAAGGTCATTAAAGAAAGAAGATGTTTTAAAGAAAAATGCACAAGAAAACCTGAAGAGAAACTTCCAAATATGAATTTAGTTTGAGAAATATAGGTACAGACAGAGATATGGATGGAAAAGAGAGTAAACAGAGATGGAGAAATAAAGAAAGTCACTTTTATTCATGGCTGCCTCCAGTGTCATTTATTTCAGCAATGCGGAAAAATAAACCTGAGTAATATGATTTCATATACCAAGAGAGACACATGTGGGAGTTGAGCTGCCAACAATGTTCGTAAAAATTCCCCAAACCATCTTCACCACCCGAGGTTGCTCCCATCACGTCACGCAGTGCCCCAGCAGACAAACAAAACAAGTTCAGCTTGAAAAATGTCCTGTCGAATGAGTGCGTGTCCAAAATAATCGACTATCAGGATCAGAATCTGCCCTCTCTCAATTTTCTTCCACAAAACTCTTTGTGCACTCGGAGTGGGACACAAACCAACACTGTTGACGATATAAATATCTGCAGTGGGAGCTCATTTCATTCAGACCACGTCCATCTGATGGGCAGCCCAGACGAGGCAGCTATTTACATTTCAGATGCGACTGGGAGCCGAGTCCAGCTCGGCCTAATTGATTGAACCAATCGTATTAAGAGCCGGTGATTTAGGCTGTTATTTATTACCTGAGTTAATTAAAGAAAGAGGAGGGAGAGTCTTTCAGGAAGAGTGGGGAGGGAGATTGGACAGAGTTTGGACGAAAAGCTGCTGGAGGGGAAGATGGTTTGTAATGAGAAAAGAGAGGGAAGGACAATTTAAGAAGAGCTGCTGAAGAGGAAAAGACGGGATGCAATTAAAAAGTGGAAGAGCGACAGAAGCCTTTCTGACTAATGGAGAAGAGGAGCAGGAGTTGTAGAATGTGGAATAATTGAGAGATGGAGAAAGACAAAGATGGAGACCAGAAACTGTGTTTGTATGTTTGCCTTTCTGAGAGAAACAATCTATTATAGGTTTTATCAATGATAAATATCATTTTATGCGGTTATTATCTCCAACTCCAAAAATGTTGCAACGCTAATAGAACAAAAGCAACATCAGACGTTGAAACTGAGACATTTTTCCATTTCATGGAAAATATTAGCTCATGTTGAATCTGACGGCTGCAACAGATCTCGAAAAAGTTGTAACGGGGCAGAAGAAGAAAGGATCGACCAATACAGATTTTTAGGACCTATAGGCTACCAATAACGACATTTTCTCATCGATGGCCGATGCAACATGCCAAATTTGGGCCCCAGACTGGTTTTGACTCCCAAATTAATAAAGTGAAGAATACAATGATAAGTAATTTGACAACTTTTTTATGACGAAAAAAAACCAACAACAAACAAAGCACTTTAAACAAATATATATAAAAAATTAGAGTACTTGTAAACAAATATTAAATTGAAACATTAAACTTGTAATATACAGTTTATATATCTCTAAATAAGGTCATAGCCAAATAAGGTGTAGCCAATCAAAATGAAGTCAACGTGGTCTCCGGGTAAAGCTCCATATCATCACCGGACCCAACTGTATTACTGAGGAAGTGAGGTCTGGCGTTTCAAAACAATACTCCGCTGTGAAAAATGGTGTTTCTTTCTTTGGAGTATTTACATATGCAGTAATGCCAACAACATAAACTAGTTTTTATTGCTACGTCATCACTCCTTCAAGTTTTACATGCAACCCTGCTCCCACACAGCCTATGAAGTTCTGTACAGTAACTCATTGGTGCGTCGTCTTCTTCTTCTTCTGGTACTTATTGGTGGTTGGCAAACGGCTTGAAGTGCATTACCGCCACCCACTGCCCGGGTCATTCAGTGGGCCAAATTTAAAATGCTCGTGCATTGAATTGGCACTCTGAATTAATCACAATTATTTTTTTAATGCATTCATTTGCAGTGTAATTAATTAATCTAATTAATTAATTTATGCATTAAACTGACAGCCCTAATATATATATATATATATATATATATATATATATATATATATATATATATATACATATACATACATACATATAAATGTATATGTAAGACTCAGAATCGAATTGAATCGCATTGTATAAAGTCAAATCGTTGTCAAATCATTGGTGAATGGCATCGCATCGGCAGGGGGCTTCACTGTATCGTGAATGTATCGAATCGCTGGCAGTGTATCGAGATGCGTATCGAATTGGCCTCCTTGGTGGGGATTCACATCTCTAATGCCAACATGATCCAGAAACATCGCCGGCTTGTCTGGCTAATAGCTCATTTAAAATGGTCTGCAGCAAAGTGGAAGCTGTTCCGTGGTCAGATGGAGGAAAACGGGAAATTCTCTCTGAGTACCATGGATGCCGTGTCCTGCAGTCTAAAGATGACGGAGAGCATCCTGCTTGTTATCAGTGGACGGTGTATCTCTAATGGTACGGGGTTGCATTCTGGTCCTGCATCAGACCAGAATGGGATGACATTCCTTTCCTAAAACTCCAGCAACTGGTCTCCTCACTTCCCAGATGTTTATAGACAGTTGTTAAAAGAAGAGGAGATGCTACACAGTAGTAAACATCACCCTGGAGCTAGTTTTTACAGATGTGTTGCTGCCATCAGATTCATATCAAGCTCATAAATTCCATGAAATGGTAAAGTCTCAGTTCATGTTCTACTGGGAATAAACTGTATGGGCTGATCAGACTTAGAAATAATTTCATTCTGTTTTTATTTACATTTTACACAGCATCCGAACTTTCTTGCCGTTGGGGTGTAATAAAAGAGCTACCAGAGAATCTGCAGCGATACGTGACTCTTTATGATCTCTTGAACAACCACACTGGCTCCAGCTGTGGATAAAGGAGATGGAAGTGTAAATCTTTGTGCTAAGGAAATAAACTTTCCAGGTTAAATGAAATAATTGACTGAAAGCTGCTGGGTTCCTCATCCAAATCCTCACAAAATCATTCTGAAACCTCAGATCGCCTGTGGTGATAAGAAACCAGAATATATCCTGATATTCTGCCGAACCTGAATGATGCAGATTCATGATGGAAAAACAGAGATGTGTGTGAAAAACAGAAAGCGAAGGTCAGAGAGGGAGTTGCTGACAGAGATCAGAGATGCTGACGTTTGACCGGGGCAAATATAAACTGTGATCTGCATCCCAATTAACAGGATGACGGACAAGTTTAGAAGCTGTCCGCTCGGTCGGAGCTAACCTTTCACTGGCTGGACCTCACCGAGACAGACGAAGAAGACGCATTGCCAGGAGGAAGACTTGATGTGCATATTGATCCAATCAACTGTGATCAGTTCAGAAAACTAACATTCTTTTTAGATGGTTTAATATCCAGACAAACAGGTGACGATGCCATTTAGGGAACAGAAGGATTCCAGTCTACATTCACGTATAAGCTAGAAAACTGGGATTTTAACTTGTTATTTCAGAATGTGGACTATCTCTGTGATTTAGCATCAGAATACATACAGATCTCATCTTTGTTTCTATGGAAACATCTATTCTAGCCAAGATAGCACTGGTGCTAATGCTCCTAACAGGCCTTTCAACATATTTGAGAAAAGTAAAGGATTTAATTCTGACTATCCGGAGGAAAAAGACAACACTCTGCTGGGAGTGGTGGACATAAAACACCCATTCTTAAAAATACCTATGTTTGTATCTGAAGCTTCATTCCAGTCAGACACAATTTTCAAAGGAAAAGTACATAAAAAAACAAGCCTTTTTTTTTTTTTAAATGTTGCATTTCATGCCCTCAAACTGAAATATGTAATGAAAAATGTAACAAGGATGTGCACCCTAACATGTATTGATTAATTTCTGGAACATAGGAAAAGGCACTTTAGAATAAAAAGGATAGCAAAAATAAAACCTATTTCCAGCATGGTCCTTGTGTTAAAACAGTAAAAGAGCAAGAATGCCTCATGATAAAAAAAAAAAAAAAAAACTGAGTAGAAAAATCACATATGCCTAATATACACACACAAAACACACAAATAATAATATTAAGAATAATGAACAACAATCAAAACAACCCAAAGCCTTTCATTTAATAAAATTCACCTTTTCCCATAAAAATGGTCTAACCTGGCTTTTAAAACTACTGTTCACTGTGAGATGTTAAAAGTTTTGTAGAGAAACATTATTTGACTAGACTGTAATAATTAAACAAACACCTAAGCTGCTGATAAAACTGACACATCTGTCTCGCTCTTTTTTTAACAGAGGATTTTGTGGGTTAAAAATGGCTCAAAACAGCCCCTACTGGTTCAAACCGGGTTTAGTTTTTCATGTTAAACCTGAGGCAGAAGCAACTGCTTGGACTCTCGTATGTTGTGAGAAAAATACAAGAGTACCTAACTGCAGTTACAATGACTGACAAGGGTGCCGCCAAACTGTACATCCAATCCATATAGGAAGTCTCATGCGGAAGTTAGTTAAATACCGACAAGAGTAACTATTTGCAGCTTGCAAACAGATGCGTTTAGTTTAGTCGGGTGGTTAGGGTTAGGAGAAAGGTCAGGGGTAGGGTTAGATTTTAGTAAGTTACATGAAAAAGAAACTTCCGACTGGGACTTCCGGCATGGATTGGATATATGGCAGCGTACCTTGACTGCAGTTGGGTCCCTCTCGAAAAATAAAACTCAGGACCTCATCCTGCTGAGAAAGTTTAAACTTTTATTGTGTGTTCACACTTGTTTCAACATTTTGCACTGATGGTTTGAATTTCTGCATTTTTTAGTCTTTTACCTTAAGTGTTTTTGGCATCTTTTTTTTTTTCTTTTGTATTTTCACTGTAGATATTTTAATGTTTTGTTTTTATTGTACGTATTTTATGCACTTATCTATATCTCAGAACTGTGGGTGTTTTGTGAAGGTGAGCTAAAGAAAATTTTTCTCATCTGTGGACATTAAAGATTTATATATATAGGACTATTGTGTTTTTGACACCAGGCTGCTGATGGTCTCATCTCAGCAGTGGTTGCAGATGGCAGGGTGGTCTCAGGACTGTAGTACAGCAAATACAGTATGTATGCTTGAAATGTGAGTTTTTCCAGCATTGTGGAGTTGGGAATGTTTTATTCGTCAGCCATCTTCACCTCACTCCTGCTGTTCCGAACCCTCCAACCCTTCAAACTCATCATATGGCTGTAAGTCTGCAACATGATGCAACACGATGGCCAACCCTGACTCAGATTACTGGACCGCTGCGCAGAACTTGATAACAAGCTGATTGATCCAGTTCATTTAATTCTGTGTGTTGGAGCAGGGTAGCACATAAAACCTGCAGGACAGCGGCCCGCAAGGACGGGAGTCTGATGCTAGGGATGCACTGCATGCAGAAGTGCAGCGTACCGATTTTCTTGTTAACACCGCTCCTCTTTCTGTCCATATCGGATGCACACAGTCAGCAGGCAGTCCTGCTTCTCTGCTGCACTTCTACAGCTGTAATCCCACAATAGGTTCATCTCCTGTTCCGCTTTCATACTGTTTGCAAGCAGAAAGCCGACATTTCTGTGTGTGAATCCTTCCACTTGCATTTTCAATGAAGATGTAGACATGATTGGCATATATTGTAGTTAGATCATTAAAAAGAGATTGGGTTTTAAAGCTTATCTAGGTTTTTTACTTTGAAAATGGTTTTATTTTGATAGATTAGTCTTGTGTTCCATTTTTTTTCCCTGCCTGGCTTGACAAATTCGTCCACGGCTCGCGCGGCAAATAAAACAGAAGCCGAAACGATCGCTCCACGGCGCGCACCAATTTTGACGCTGTGCGGCATGGGCCACCACACAGCGCCTGATATGGGCGACACCATCTGTTAACATGGCTGCCAAAATGAAACTGCTGTGCTTCCGCATGCTTTCGCATGCAGTGTGTGCGTAGGGTGACATCCCTGATGTCATCCCTGTTTTACACAAACGCAGCGTACTACCGTAGCTTAATGTCAGTCCTGATACATTTGTGTGAAAAAGTTTTTGCCCCCTTCCTGATTTCTTATTTTTTTGCATGTTTGTCACACTTTTATTTTTCAGATTACCAAACAAATTAAAATGTGAGATAAAAATAACACAAGTAAACACAAAATGCAGTTTTTAAATGAAGATTTTTATTTTTAAGGAGGAAAAAAAATCCAAACCTACATGGCCCTGTGTGAAAAAGTGAAAAAAAAGGAGGGGGGGGGGGGGGGGGGGGGGGGAGGGGGGGGGGGAAAAAAAAAAAAAAAAAAAAAAAAAAAAAAAAAAAAAAAAAAAAAACAAAAAAAAAAAAATGTCTTTTAATGTTCAGCATTGTGGTCAGTATTGGCTATAAATAAAGTTTGCTTGGCTTATGTTGCTTCTGTTACTAATTTTCAGAGTACAATATGTATTTATTACCTCCAACAAGGAGGCAATGTAACGTTTGTTTTTCTGTTAGTTAGCAAAATAACTCAGAAAGTTATGATGGGATGTGGATGAAATTGGTGGAACCAATTAAATTTTGGTCTGGATCCAGATTTTTAGTTCTTTGTCATTGTGAGATAAGACAAGGGGGTGGGGGGGCTGAGCTGCTTAGAGGAGGTCTGTGCTCTCTGGGTGCTTTTATAGTTATGGCTGTATCATAAATATTACAATAATAATATCACTCTGCCTTCTTAGAGTTGAAACAGAGCAACTTGTAAAGTTGATGTGGACGTGTTAATACTACAAATCTCATTCAGTTAGATTTTAATAGTAAAACTGTGGCATTGATAAGTTTATGACAAATTATATTAATCCATATTTATAGACAAGTTTCAGGGACATTTCCAGTTTACTTCAGCAGTCCAGCAATTTCTGCTACGCGCTTCTGGTTGAGTAAGATCTGCATTCATTTAAGTTGAATAATGATGTCTCTAAAATGGTGACATTCTCATTCATTTTTTTTTTTATTTTTATAAATGAACATGTATTACTTTCTCACCCTGCTAGGACATTGAACTGGGTGGATAATATTATGAAATGGCCTAATGTTACAAATCGCACTATACTTTTGTACTTTGTTGAGTCCATGGCAGTGAACAGGAATGCCATCGAATTCAGTAGTGACCAGAGACTGTAAAAAAAAAAAAGGGGACGAACCTTCGACTACATCACCTGGTGATTTTTGAAGATCTAAAAGTGAAGCCAGCTGGGCTGCATAGTGTGTGTCGTCACTCCTGGAAAATACAAAAACGGGCAAAGAGCGGCCTCGGGGCAAATGATTCACAGCCAACGTACTCTGGGCTAAATGCTAACCCAGTTGACTCGAAACTAACAGGACCTAACGAAGATTAGCTCCCTAAGCAATGGTTAAAGGTAAGGCATGTTTGGACTTGCTGTAACCAGCTAAAAACCACCATTGTGCTACTCTGCTACAGACTGCGACCTTACCGAGCGCAAACAAGGAGACAATAGTTAGCCACCGGCCGGCAGGCTGGCATCTGGTCTGCCACCTAACAATCTAAAGACTCTAAAAGGACACGCCCTATTTGTAATTTAAAGATTAAATAAAATAAAAAAAAAAGAGTAAAAAAAAAAAAAATTACCCCCTCAAAGTTGGAATGAAGGAAAATTTTTACTAATAAAACAAAAAAAAATTTTTTTTATTTTTTTTTTTTTTTTTTTTTTTAAAAAAAAAAAAAAAAAAAAGGGAAATTGGTTTTTTTTATTGTTTAAATTTTTTTTAAGGGGAGATTTATAAAAACAAGGGTCTCCTTGAAAATCTGTTTAATTAAATTAATTTTTTAAATAAAAAATTTTTAAAAAAGAATCAAAATAAAATGTGAGTTAAAAAGGAGAAAAAAAAAAAAATAAAGGAAAAAAAAAAAAAGGAAAAAAAGAAAGGAGGGGGGGAGGGAAAGAAAGAGAGAGAGAAAGAGGAGAGAAAAAAAAAGGAACAAATAAAAAGAAAAAAAAAATAATTATTAAACGGGTGAAAAAGAAAAAATATTCTAAGTATTTAGGGGGAAAAGGGGTTTTTTTTTTGAACCTCAAAGAAGAAAAAAAATTTTTATTTCCGGGTTTAAGGCCAAAAGGCCCCAGGGCGGGGCTGTTATATGGGGGGTGGTTTGCCCAATGGTAAAAATATAGATTTATAAAATTTAACAAAAAAAGAAAATTTATCCCGAGGGCCCAAACCACCAGAAGGGGGAAGAAAAAACAAAAAAAAGGGAAGAAGAAAATATTAAAAAAAGGAGAGAAAAAGGATGAAAAAAAAAAAAAAAAAGAGACTCCCCCTGCAACCACGGCGGGACAAGCGCTAGGCTCTAAAAATATAGTAAATGACGTCGTTTCGAGTAAATTCTGGACACTTCCCACTCAGGACTCTTGGATTACATTGGACGAGCAGTATGGAGGAATATTGACAAGTTTTTGTGGACTTCTAAGGACCTTGTTGGCTCGGGCTCAATCGAACTCCATTATATGAAAGTTGGGGGAAAACGAGAAGCCGACCTGATCGCCGCCTGCATTTGAAATATTAAAAAAGTGTTCCAGAGTCTTGGTCACCATGAAGGTAAGTGGAAAATAAAGTTAAATCGTTTTGAGGGTGAACTATTCCTTTAGATCTCTGTTAAACCTGGTTTCTAACTTGCCTCAGTTAATCTTTATGTAACCCTGTCAGTGTAGAAAGCTGCTATCTGCTTTCGTCTTGTTCCTGATTGTAAAGGGTCTTTTTAACAGTAGTTCATTCAAGAATAGGTTTTAATGTTATTTTCAGTGTGTTATAGCTGTTCAGAGTGAGAAAAAATGAAGGGGCTGCTTTTCTACGTGTGCACTGAGGTGCACAGGAAAGCCAGACGCTGATAATAAAAATACTGTTGTTTTCTCCCTCTGGATTGTACGAGTCATTTATGGAGTCTAACAGTAAACTCAGCAGTTATCTGCAGACTTCTGCTTTCCGGATTAAGTTTGTTGACTATTAGTTGTTTCTTTGTGGCACCGAGCTGTTGACAACCAGAGGCCCCCAAGGAGCTCCGTATTTGGTTGCTCTCAGCTGTGTTTTCTTTCCATAGCTTCATCTTTGATGAGCCTTCACAGATCCAGGACTACGCCCAGGGATGGCCCCTAGCTAGGACTCATCGCTCCATGTTTGATCTGTCCTGGATGGTTGATGAATTGTGGACTTGTGATTGGTCTTTACTTCCCTCCCTGCACATTCTGCTGGAAGAAAAGGAAACTTGAGACAGGGACTTAGTTTCTCAGGCCAATCTCAACATCATACACACCTTTAAATCACCCAGGGGCATCTTGTTTCTTTTTCTTTTATAGGATTTTGCTTCAGGCTAATTTTTCATTTGTGTTTCATTGTATTTTCTTTCTGTGACTGTGTAGATCTATTAAAAGCTATGTTCTCCTCACTAAATTTACCAGGTCTTTGTCATTAATCAGTCCCAGGTTGCAACTATTATTTAATTGATGCTCGAAATGCTTGAAAACTGTACTGTTACTTTTTCAGACTGTAATTATTGACTTATTTCTTAGTTAAGAACACATCTTTGGAAAATGTCATAGTGAAGTGAGTAATGCTTTTAGGATCAGAGCTTCAGGTCTCTGGTTATCTTTCGGGGTTAATTATTTATTTGATCTACATATTTTAAACGCTGGTTTTAAACGTGTAAGATTTTCTCACTTTGTTGCTCCAATCAATGACGAATCAGGCATCCATCTTGCATCTTGTCTCTTCTCTAAGATCTCTCCAGTAAGTCAGTTTGTTGTTGACTCATGTCTTATCTTTTGCTCTGTCTCTTTCTCTCTTTGTTTTCCCCTCTTCCTCTGATAGCATTCCCTTGGTTTTCTTTGATGGGTCAGCCATCGTGTGCATTCAAAATGGTTTGTTGATGTTGAACTGAGAAAAAAAAATTGTGAAGTGCAGTTTCTCTGCCTTGATTTGCTGCAGGTCGACGGCTCTGGGAATTTACATACTGAAAGTCAGAGCACCATCAAAACAAGACAGCGGCACAGACCTAAAGCTAGAAAATTACGAAGTGTTGCTTTAATCTTTTAACTCCAAGTTATTCAGTCTGTTTAGCTCATTTAAAAAAATGCAGACCAACCTACAGGCTCTCATTTTTTCACGTGTCAAACAGGAACCTGAGGCTACAATTCCCACAGCCTCACTAAAACTGGACAATAGAAGATGGAAAAACGTTGCTTGGTCTGACGTCTCCATTTCAGATGGTAGGATCATAATTTGGTGGAAACAACCTGAATGCATAAATCCTTCCTGCCTTGTGTCAGTGGTTGTTGCTTACCATGTCCATCACATCATAAACACAGTGAACATTGGCTGATGGTTGCTTCCAGCAGGAAAATGCACCATGTCATATCCATGATATCTATGGGCGTGATAAAATGTCTTCACATGTTGGTGACATGTTAAGGCAAGCACCAACATGGTATCTATTTGTTGATGGCCTTGTAAAAAGGAAATGTTTTGGTCTTAGCTATGGTCATTTTTAAATATAGTAAAGGTGTTTAAGTCCAACAAGAAAGTAGCAATTATGCTACTGATTGGCCATGACCCCAGGATAAAAATACGGTCTTTGTATCTAAGTGTCAAACTTTGTCCTTCAGGGCCCAGTTGTTCAATTCTTGGTTATTTTAACCACTGGTTAACCCCTAACGGTTAAATCCTTAACCTGCCGTTAGCCAACTGACCGTTAAATATGCGTTGTTTAAAGCATGGTTAGTCATGCCGTCAGCTAACTGCACTGTCAAAGTTAACCATGGGGTTAGCGTCAATGGGTAGCAACAATGTATCCCACAATTTGCCATTTTGTTTACTTCTGGTATTGCAAAAAGTAATATTGTAAGTCTGTGTCTTCCTTATCGCTGTATGGATGGCACAGGGTGCCAACTCTCACTTTAGTTGACTTTTATTTTCACAACGTGAACAGAGCTGCTTAGCCACAACTAACTCTTCCTCATCCCTCAGTCTCTGTATCCTTCCTCGTTCTCTTCACACTCTTGCGCCCCCTAGCTCACCGAGCCTCACAGTACAGCAAATCCTCAGTATCAGAAAACACAGGACACAGAAAGTATTGATAAGTAAACGATCCCTTTCACTTGGAGGAAAAAAAGAGACAGGAATTTCTCTGCCGATGAAGAAAATGTCATTCAGATCAGAGAAGCAAGATATTAATCTTTCTAAATAGTCAGTCCGTGTCCACAGTTTGTTGCACGCTCCAAAGTATTGCATAGACCTGAATGCATTCTTTCCTGAAGTGGTGCGCAGCTCTTCGTTAGAATAATCCCCGATGCCAAAGTCAAGGCCACAATAAACGCTGTCCTTCCTTCTCTGAACTAGCATCACAAAAGCAGCATTAGCAACAAACGCCACAATGAGAGATAACCCCACTGTTAAAACTTTAGCAGTGGTCCTTAGGTGTGTTAACTTTAACGTCAAGATAACACATGGTTAAAGTTAACTGAGTTTTGAACAACAACATAAAAAGTTAACGGTCCGCTAAATGTATTTAACGGCTGGTTAAAAGATAACTGAGTTTTGAACAACTGGCCCCAGGTTGATTAAATGAAACACCACAGTCATCAGATCTCAGTCCAACAAGCAGCTTTAGGGCGCATTCTCACCAGGACAGTCCCGGGACTCGGTCCGATTGGGTGGAGATTTCTGAAAAATTTCCCAGCTTTCTTTATTTTAGTTTGCATTCAATCTGTAGTAACTGCAGCGGACCAAACCGCCTGTAGTTACAACAACTGCTTACAAGGGCGACGCTCCACAACACAACCACCGATCAAGGATGAAGAAGCAGGAAGATATAACCAGACTAAAATGGAAATGTTTGTTTCTCATTATAAGGCTACTCCATTTCAGTCTCCACATTTTCCAGTTGTTTTTTATTGTTGTTTTGATCTAGACTAGGGCTATACGATTTCAGAAAAAAAAATCTAATTGCGATTTTTCTGGGAGATATTTCGATTCGATTCGATTCACGTTTTTCTTCAAATCAAGCTTCAGTACAATATTGACAATGTACAATAACATTTACAAACATGACAGAAAATTCCATTATATCATCAAAACATTAAAAGCTATTACTCTTAACCAAGGATGAAAAATAAAGGTGAAATTTAGCTCACTTTCAAATGCATTTATTTTAAAAAATGCATGTACATTCACTGAAATGCCTGGTATTTTCGGATTCCTCTGCAGTCCTCCTCCCTCTACCACAGTTAATCACCCCACTTACTGCCTTTTTCAAATCAGGTAATCTGCATGTTGCTTTACACACTTAAATTTCCAGTTAAAAAAGATGTCACTGTGCTACTTTTAATATTTTAAGTATTTCTCATCACAATCCACTGAAAAATATCCAAATAAGAAATCAATATATTTTCTTTTTACAGTTCTTTCATGTAGGTTACGTTAAGTGAAACATACAAACCAGGGAATTTATCATGGATTCATATGTGCATTAAAATGTAATTACGTTTTAAAATAAATCTAAACAAATATCAAGTTTTACATTTGACTTCATTTTTATGTTATTCTGTCACCTGAACTTGAGGTGAAGAAAACGCTACATCACAAATAATCAGAAACAATAATCAGATTGTTTTTATCAGGTCGCATTCTGACGTTTGGACACACATTTTTGGCCAAAACGGCGTTCCGTGCTCATCCTCTCATGTCTGCTTGAAAAGCAGTAGCAATAACTTTCCTGCTGTTTCTGGACTTCTGGTTTAGCGATGTTGCGCAAAGGTAGAGTCTGAAGTCCCTCCAGCGTTTCTGTTTGCAAACAACAGTATTCAAACTTAGCGCTCCTCTCCTCTCAGGCTAATGGCTGCTTCGTTCTAGCTAGCCTATTCAACTTCAAGCTTCTCCTTCAGAGCTCAGAAGCGGGTACAAGCCAAACTATGATTAACCCTGGTTTTCCAAAGCGCATTATCTGAAGCTCTTACCTTTTCTTTGGTGCATCCACGGTGTTTCCTTTCTTTCTTTTTTTTTTCCTTCGAGAGTTTGAGTGACTGGCGTCTGTTCCAATCATGAGCTTATTCCCACACAGCGTCATGCTCTTAGCTCTGTCATTGGCAGCCGATATAAACAGAAATCTCCACCCAGAAACGTCTTGACCAGACCAAAACAATACAAAAGAGCGAATTACAGGCAGGGGGAGAGAGAGTTGCGTTCAAGCGCACCATGGCACCCAAGTAGAAGCCCAAAGACAGCATTTGAGATGGATTTCACTTGCTCAAGTTTAACGTTTATTTTTTACGGGGGGAAAGGGGGGCGCGCGGTCTTCTTTTATTGAGATCCACCGGATCATTACTTTACTTGCCTGCATCGCGCTCGTGTCCACAGCGCAAAGCCCAAAACTCTATAGGTTAAAAGAAAACTGGTTGGAATTCAGTAGCACTTTTATTCCCATTACAATGATTTGATCTGATTTTACAAATCAGATGGCATTTTTCCTTAGACTGTCTTATCAGTTGATCGCTGCTGGCAACTTAACTGCTGAGTCATGAAAACTGACGGTGCACACAGTTCAAGATTATATTTTACTGAACATAAAATTCCCTTGTTGCACGAAGCAGATCAACAAACAGCAAGAGGCTCCTGCAGCAGAGGTCTGCAGCCTCTCTCCAACAATGGAACCCAAAGTTAGAAACTGGAAGAAGTTCTGTAGACGTTTCCTTACGTGTAAAAATTACACAGCATGAGATGCAGTATCCCAGCCCTGATGCTGATTGGTTAGCTGACCTGTCCATGAGTAACATTCCGCTTCTGATTGGTGAGCTTAGATGGCTGCAGAGACAGCATGTAGCGTGTGTGTACAACAGCTGACAGAGCAGATTTTGGGTCAGTCAGGAGCGCTGGGAAAACAGCAGCTTTGGTGATCACGTGATCGCGTGGTCTGAAATCGCAATTTAGATCTGAAAACGATAAATCGTTCAGCCCTAATCTCGACTTCTTCAAACACACACTGTTTTATTTTCCTTCCGACCCAAATGATAATCTACCCTACTTCCTTCTACTTCTTCTTCTTGATGCTTTATTGTGGTCAACAAACGTCCCTTCTACTAGGTGTGCTGGATGTCTATGTGCTGGATAATCTGATAGTGGGTTTGCAAGTGAACGGGGGGTATTCCAAGAAGCAGGTTTAGTAGCTTAGCTGGCTATGTTAACCCAGATTAAACATTAACCCTGGGTTTTCTGTTCCAAAAAGGCTGATCCAGCTAAGTTTATCCAGAAACATATGCTGTGAACATAACCTGGTAGGGAGCAGGTTTTGTTCCAGACTATGTTAATTTATCTGGCTTTGTTGGGCCTGGGCGCTTGGGCCTTTGGCCCGATGCTGTCCCTGCCCCGGGGGCGGCCGGCGCCCGGTGGGGTTGGCAGATGCTGGTCTTGGTCCGCTGGGGCCTGGGCCCCGAGATTTTCTTCGACTTAAAGGAATAGTTCACCCTCAGAATGATTTAACTTTATTTTCCACTTACCCTGATGGTGAGCAAGACTCTGGACCACTTTTTTTAAAATGTCAAATGCAGCCGCAGATCAGGACGACTTCTCGTTTCCCCCCAATGGAGTTCGCCAGGGTCCGAGCCAAACAGGTCCATAAAGTCCACAAAAAATTGTCAATATTCCTCCATACTGTTCGTCCCATGTAATCCAAGTGTCCTGAGTGGGTAGCGTCCAGAATTTACACGAAACAACGTCATTTACTATATTTTTAGAGCCTAAAAGGGAGTATTGTTTACATCCATGAAGCGCGCACATGCACGGTCAGGAAACTACAGAAGCCTCGGCGTTCAGAGCCTACTCTGCCGATAATGCAAGCGTAGAAGAAGAAATTCACTGTTTACATTGTGGTAAGAGCGCGAGAGCTCTAAACAAACCGGGACAAACACAGGAGGGGTTGGATACTGATCTAAAAGAAAGAAAGAAAGAAAAACAGAACGCGCGATCTTGTCTGCCGTGGCTTCCGTAGTTTCATGAACGTGCATCGGCGTGCTTGCTAGGCATGCGATGTAGTATTGTTTAGACTCTAAATCAAGGCTTAATCAAGGGAACAAGAAGTCGTCCTGATCTCCGGCTGCATTTGACATATTAAAAAAGTGGTCCAGAGTCTTGCTCACCATCAGGGTAAGTGGAAAATGAAGTTAAATCATTCTGAGGGTGAACTATTCCTTTAACAGTCTAAAAACAAAAAGGTTGGGTAAAATGTAGATCTTGGTAATTATGAGGGGAAAAAGCCCTATAAGCTAATGACAAGAGAAATATATTACAGTACTTTTAGTGTCATGTTGTGGTAATTCAACACAATTATTTTATGAAATAACTGCTAAAACCTACAAATGTTATATTTAAAAAACATTTGTTGGTTCTTCATTATTTTTTGTCAAATACAGAGCCATTGCAGGAAGTCCAAAAGAGCCGTGTCATGATCTCTGGCTGTGGTGTTTGTGTTTTTAGTCGGCAGGCTTCCAGGAAGTTTTGGGCCGAGACTGGAGTAATTATTTTTTATTTTTTTTGTACTATTGAGATCCCCGAGGGGAAATTAGGGCTCTGCATTTTACCCATCTCTGTACTGTGAGTATCAGAGAGCTGTGGACTGCTACTTAAAGCGCCCGGGGAGCAGTTGGGGGGTTGAGGACCTTGCTCAATGGTCCACAGTGGTTCACCTAAGAGTCGTGTCGGGGACTCGAACCCGGGACGCTACCACTAGGCTACCCACTCCCCTAATGGGATTTAATTCCATTCCACACCTGCAATCAATCGGCTCTTGTTGCTGCTGCTGACTATTTAAGGACCTGCAGGAGCTCCAGTCTTCGGCAGATTGTATTTCAGCCTCAGTGGTAATCCGGTCTCTTTTTGTGTGAACTCCTCCAGCTGTTTTTGCAATCTTTCTACTGGATCTTTTGCTGTTTGTGGACAGTTTTTCATTGCAACCCTGGATTTCTTTCCTTCTTGGACTCCTCAGTTCCTCGCCTGCCTGCTCGCCCTTCCATTTATCTGGACCATCTACATCACAGCCTTCCACCCCCCCCCCCCCCCCACACCACACCACAAAATCAGTTCTTCTGTTCCTGCTGCCCTTCAATCAAACTAATCTTCACTCTCTGCCCACAGAACCAATCTGGAATCCAGAGTTCAGTTTTCTGAATAAATTGTCTGTCATTGCTATCTGCTTTTGGGTTTTCATCCCTGCAATCGGTTGACTGCTGTGACAACTTGTGGCTCTGGAGACCCTTGATCAGAGCCTGATCCTAATCCTGGGGCGCAAACCAGTTACAATGTGGTCTACAGCAAAACGCACGTCATGAATGATATGGCATTTGGCATAAAGGAAAGACTGATGTTTGCGTGGTCTGAGGGTCCGTCCTGGTCTGAGGGTCCGTCCTGAGAGGGTATTCAATGTGCGTACTATGCAATGTGCCGATCATTTATGCAGCAGGAAGGTCACTGTGTGTGATTAAATATTTCACAACCATTTCAATTTAAAATGGTTTGAAAGTGCAACTTATCGATATTTTTATAGCTACATATTACATCAATATTCAGAATTTCCACATCTTCTGTTTCAAAAAGGTAACATCTGATAACTGAATGAAATGGGATCAGACAAAATTAAACTAAGTAATTAATAGAATAAAGCTGACAATCAACTTAAGTCAGCGAGTAGTACAGTGAGTTACTGCGTTTTACATCCTTACGCACTGGTGGAGGATTTCCAGCAAAGTCAGTGTGGCAGCGGGCGGTGCTGGATGCAAATGTGGGTTTTTTTTGTTTGTTTTTTTTTTCCCACCAGTATGTTCTCCTCTTCATAAGCTTAAAGGAGGACTTGCAATTTAATCTGTGAACAGTAGGGTGCTCAACATTTTACCATTTTCATCATGATTTCTGAGCTCCATTGGTGATGCCTCTCATTCTCCTGGCTTAATCAAGCCGGCTTGTGAAAGCTGGTTCATAGCCGGAGTTGTAGAACCGACAGAGCAGGATCAGTTTTCAGAGGATTTAGCGAGCCAGAGCTCAGGCTTTGTTGCATTTGTTAAGCCTCCTTTCCGGAATACCCCCCAGATACCCTCGCTTACAGGCGGACCAGAGTCCGCTTATTTGGTGCACACCAGAATACAGTTGGTGTTCAGACTGTGTGGAATCTATCCGTAGAAAATTATCATGGTCTGTTTGAAGTGGACCAAACAGCCAGAGTGTGAATGCACCCTTCTTTTTGGGTAGAACAGGAGATTCTCATCATGGATGTGTAGCCGATAAATCTGCAGCAACTGTGTGATGCTATTATGTCAATATGGAGAAAAATCTTTGAGGAATGTTTCCAACACCTTGTTGAATCTATGACACCAAGAATTAAGGAAGCTCTGCAGTAAAAATGGGTCCAACCTGGTACTAGAAAGTGGACCTGAGAAAGTGGATGGTGGGTGTATTTGGGTGTTTATTTGATTTTGGGCCTTTTTGTGCCCCTGATGAATTTTAAGAAAAAATATAAATGTATATATGTTACAACCAGTGGTGATTGTACAAAAGTTCTCATGTCTGTCTAAAATTTCACATTCAAGCATTTTATTTCAGCATTTTTATGGTACTATTTTACCGTTTTCCCTCTGTCCCCAGAATAGGTTTTAGATATGCAGTGCTTTATCTTTCTGCTAAGAAATTATAAAATTGTGTAATCTTTTGTATAAATTCCTTAAAATACAATAGAATTAGTGCTTTGAAGATTTGACAAATGTCTAATACATTTAATATATATTTTTTAAAATAAATATGTCTGTCCCTTTATATTGCTGTCATTACCACCACGTTAAACATTTTTAGATTAATAAAGTTTATCTGAAATCTGATTCTTTAACTGCCTGTGTCATTTTGTGATGTAGCTCAAGCACATGCTGGACAGAAGGAAGACAGACATTTTAAATACTGGAACAGCAAGTTTTTTTTTCCTAATCTATACTCACAAGGGCCGCGTTTCCCAGATTAGTTAAGACACTCTTAACACTGAGGTCCTCCTAAAGTCACTTCTTAAAGGTGCCTTGTTTGGACGTTGCGTTTCCCAGATGCGCTCTTAACTTAGTAGCTTCTTTATTTTCAGGAGCGGGCAGACCCACTCTTTCGACCCTTCTTTAACGTTCCCCCCTGCTAAGGGAACAACAGGCCCATCTACTGGTCACTTTTGGAAACGACACTATTTCCCGTGAAAAAAAAGTAGAAAATGGAAATTATTAAAAATGGACCTATTCACGGATCAGTTGTTGTATTGAGTCATGTTTTCTCACTCATGTCATAATGTCAATCATCTATGATGGAAGAAAACTGTAGTTACCGAGTGAATGACAGAAAATATTGTGGTTAAGTTTAATCATTATGGCAAGATAGGCCTGTGGGTATCAACCACAGAAACAAAAACATTGCGGTAGGAATTGTACGCAAATTATACGCAATCTATGAGGACTCACGTCATATTTACGCATTTGTCAGCTGTTCATGATGAGATGCACGTGCTTCGCTCAATAAAAGCATGGCCATTTACGCATACGCGTATCAGACCCGCATCAGATGTCTGTGCAGAGAACCAAACCAAACCACCCCCTCCAGTCACCAAACCACCCCCTCCGGCCACACTTTGATATTGAACTATAAAACACTTCAGTACCACCCGAACCACCTATTTAGGTCCCCCTGACTACCTTTCTCTGCCAACCTCAGCACAAAGGTCATGTTAAAAATCATAGGTGGCACTGGGCAGTGATTCAAAAATGGCAAACACAACCTCTCAGTGTAATATGTGGAGCATTCCCATTACTTTGCGTTTACGCAGGCCTTTGAAGAATTGGGCACGAGTGAGTGGCAGAACAAGCCACTCTTTATTAAGTCACGTCAACCATTTGCGGGATTACTGTTTGTTGAATGCACGTGCGTCATCCTGGACGCACACTTTACGCACCAGATACAGTATGTCGCCCATTTACCAAATGCTGCCATGTGGAGCTCATTTAACATAAGATGTGTGTAGGTGATTACATCCTCCAAGATTTCCCCAGACAACAGTAACCCGACAAAAAGTTTTTGAAAGTTTGGTGCATATCGTTTTTGGCTGAAGCTTGTCAGGAGTTCCAGGAGTTGATCTATTTTTTTGCAAACAAGAAAAATGTTACCCTTTTTCAGTGTTTCAATCACCTAGCCACCGTTTCCCGATTCTACTACTGAGCATCGATATGACACACACGCACGTTTCAGGAATCCTCTTGGCGGGGTTCCCTTCAGCCATTACGTCAACAAAATAGCGTCAGAATGACCATTATTTATAGGGCATCTGTAAATTTCCAATCGCCTACACCTGTTTAGCACAATTTGGCCAATTACACAATATACAATGAGCTTTTCAATGAATATTTGCAATCACTGGTAATCACATGCATATTTTTAACAGTTTGTCTTCTTGCACAAACACATAAACGTATAAATGGGCTCAATATCAGCGTCGGAAAATAACCTCCACACTAAATGAATGGTGTTGATCGATATACCTGACCTCAATTGCTTTTTTTTCAGCACCCCCGGAAGTGGATAGCTTCTGTTAGGACCTTCTAAAGATGTAGCGTAGCCAAGACGTTTCTCAGGAAATAAGAACGCGTGAAAGAAGCAATCTAGGAAACGGGCGTATCTTTGCGATCCTTTGTTGGGAAGAGCTTCCTTGAGGCCTTCTTTAATCCAAAGAAGAATCTTAACTGGGAAACGCGGCCAAGGTGGATGATATTTTTATTACACGTAAACCAAACAGATTGTAGATTATACGTAGATATTTAAAGATTTTTGTGTAAAAAATTCATATTCATATAAAAACATTGTACAGCTCTATCTAGCTAAAAGATAAATTATGCTAACTCTACCATTTCTGCACAGTAAGCTAAAACGTGTCAAATGTCATTACTACCATCACACTTGTGGTGACGTTTCTATGGGATATCTGACTAAAAGAACCATTTTTAAAATAAAATACTAGATGAATGTGTATAAACAAATTTAGATTTTGACTCGCAGGGGGATGACGATTCAGGTAAGTTAGGTGTGACAACGGCATTTTATTTTTTATTGACATTTTATTTTTGAGAAAAAGAAAACTCAAAAGTACCTGAAGTCAAAGAAATGCCCATTTACATCAGTTGTGTGCTGATGTAAAACAGTAAATGATATAATAAATATGTAAAACGTAATAAATCTCTTTTAAAGCAACCCTTACCGATGTTGCATTCTTACACTATTTTTCTAACTGGGTAAAATGCTATGAATGAGGTAATGGAACTCTAAAATACGAGACAGACCCACCATTAATCAATATAAAATATTATTCCAATCTCTAAATATTCAATGAAAACTCCAACCAATCCTTGAAGTGGGGTGCACCTCTAGGATTGTCCAACGGACCTGCCTGTCAGACCTTTGATTCTGCATTGGGAGGTGGAGGGAATGAAGGGGTGTGTCTTAGGAGTGAGGCGGGACTGTTTATATTCAAATAATCATGCTGTGCTTTCTGAAATGCAAGATCGGTAAAGGTTGCTTTAAGGGAGTAGAGAGTCCAGTTTTTACCTTCAAAAGGGGGGCAATGTAATTACCATTATGTTTGTCTGTCTGCCTGTTAGTTAGCAATTATCAGGGAATGTTGATAATGGCACAAGGAAGAACTGATTCAATTTTGGTGTTGATCCAGATCACCATCAGGATCCATGAATTTTTTTTAGAAGGATCCTTTATCACTGCGAGATGGGGATGTGCCGGTTTCTGGTTTCAAGGTATACCACAGTATAAAAACGTAGCGGTATGAAAACCATTAAATTTGAAACTGTGATATTTTAGCTCAAGGTGATCATACTGTCAGAATTTCATACTGGCACATGCCTACTGCGACATAGGGCCACAGGGGGGGAATCAAGCTGCCTGGTGGAGGTCTGCGCTCTCCGAGTGCTTTCCTGGTTGTGTTAAACGCTGCAGGTGATGAATGCTCGTGGGATCAGGTAGTACCCGCTTGGTTGTGTTGAGTCAGGTCATGGTAATAAACTGCAGTCCGGCCTTTTTAACAGGAGGCAGCAGGATGTCCTGACCTGGCGGGTAAACAGAGGGCAGGTGCCTCTCGGGCCAGTTTCACATCCCAAACCTGAACCTCTGTAGGTCAGAAGACTGCAGCAGCATACTCTCTGAATCCCTTCCTCGTTTAATCCCCCGACCTCACTCCCATACCTCTGTTTTATAATCTCTTCATTTCAGTCTCATTAACTTTTCATAAAACCTGCTCCTTCCTCATCTTCATCCATCTCTTTCATATTCTTTTCTTTAAATCCCTCTCCACCACCTCTCTGGCTCCTTCTCATTTCATAGTTTAAAATCCCTCCTGCCTCCTCTTCACTGCTCTCTAAGTCAGTCCATTCTGCCTCCATCCGCTCCTCCTCTGCTCATTTCATTTGCATCTTGTTTTCTATCCATCAGGATCACTGAGCTTCAAAAACCAGCTGCTGGGATTTAATTCCTCAGCGTGCAACATGTTTGTAAAATGACAACAAGATGTTCACATTATCCACAGCCAGAACCATGTTGGCATCCTTTGGCATACATGGAGCTCCATCTCTCATTCAGAAAGTTAGCATCACACGTGTTTAAGCTTTAATGTAGAAACAAAGAGGCAGATTTTCTTGTACATTGGTGTCAAAACTAATTCTGATTCCATATTCAGGAGCATTCGGGGATGGTTTCTTTCTGGGAGCCTGAAAGCAACCACTCATTCATGTCAGGAGTTTGTTCATTTGCCAGACATCAACCCCTTGCATCAGCTGCTGGCTCTGCTGCTAAACTCAGCTCCTACAGTGAAGCAGCTGAAACCGAGTGAGCAGAAATCAACTCTTAACGAGTGTGTGTGAATCGAGATCATGATCTTTTAAAGGTGTCATAACCTGCCGTTTTACATACACAATCCTTCTTAAATTATCTTCAAATGAACTTTTAATTCTAGTTGGGTGGGAGGAAAATTTAATGAGCTCATTTTGACCTCTTTTTATCCCCAACTATTGTTTGTCGCGAGAATACGTATGAGTTAGACCTGTCTGTAGGCGCGTTCACGAGGCAAACATCAAAGCCAAAACAAAAATGTTATCAGGACAGAGCAGGTGAAGGAAAATGATGTCCCAACAGAGAAAAACGTGATAAAAACGTAACGGTACGGTTGATGGAGAGGATCCGCGGAGTAAAAGGGCTGGACTCTGATGAATATAAGGAGCGGACGTCTGACGTGAAGTTAACCAAACAGTGTTAGCTTCTGTAGCTACATTAGCAGCTTGTCCCTTCGTCAACCACCGTTTACTGGTCTCTGACACAAAAGATAATAAGTTACACAAGCAGCAACACTTACCGACTGCACATCCTCACTCATAAATATAATCCACTGCTCCCTGGTAAAGCTGTCCGTCCTGTTAAAGCACTGAAAACTGCTGAACTTCTGCCGAGGCAACTCAGCATGGCAATCCCCCCCCCCTCCTCCTCCTTGTCGCCGGCGTCCTTTCTGACAAAGCTGGTCTACTCCGTGGGAGGTAATCAGCAGCCTTCAGGTGGTGCTAAAGACGCTAGCTTAGCAGCTCGCTCGTAGCCTCTCTAGTTCACGTCATAACAGCTGATCATAAAGACTCCGCGGCAGGTAATCAGCTGCTTTTCAGGTGGTGCTAAAGAGGCTAGCTTAGCAGCCTCTCTCTTTCACGTCATCTGGAGAAAGAAATCCAGACCGCGTACTGTGGAGAGCGCGTGCTTGTGGCCGATTCTGGTGAGAAGAGAGAGTCCGCACTCAAAGACGAAGTTACTTTCACTTTCCGGAGTTTCTGGCATGTTTTAACTGAGGTCCTGTTCCAATACACGTTTTAACGTGAAAAATAGGGATTTCTGGGTGATGACTGCTTTAACAATTTATCATGCAGGCCTAGGAAGTACACGTTTTTTTTTTCCTTAGAACAACATGAAAGATTATTTTGATTTGAAATAATGACGAGGTTTCTGTCTTATTTCCGTACATGATATCACATGTCCTGCTGAGCTTTTTTGTGTTTATGCTTTATTTAACAAGGAGAGTCACATATATATAATTTTATGTGGTTCTTTAGATTCTTTTTCCTTTAAATAAGCTTTTTTCTGTCATGCTGCTGCAGCTGATGGAAGAACTCTGCATGTCATCTAACTCTGCACCATTTAATAATTTATCCTGACAACAGACACTCCAAATGTCTGGGTGGTTGGTCATGAACATCAGCTGATTCTCAGTCTCATCTGCCTTAGCACATTAACTCCCAGTTGAGCCAGTTGCTGATGCAGGATGGATGCTTCTCCTGTCACAGCACCAGTCTGTCAGCTCCCAGCTCTGGCTCGTCATCAAACACATCAGCAGCTGCTTGCACCAGCTTCTCCGAGGTCTTAACTCTGCCAGTTTCCCTGAGCTGTCTGACCAGGAAGCAGAGCCATGTGGTGCTGCATCACATGACCCGAACCCATGAAAAAGTATTGGATATGTCCCACAGACGCAGAGATGAATCTCACTCTTCTTTTAAGACCAGTAGCCGTCCTTTGACTCACATGTAAAAAATGTTTCCAGGACTGCCCTAGCATAGGGATTAAAGCATGTTCCTCATCTCCTTCAACTCTGTGAGGAGATGAGGAACATGCTGTCACAGAATGATGCAGGAAAACTAGTTTATGGATTATTTTTTCTATAGTCGATGACCACAGTTTCTTATTATTGCTCCATTCCTTAAATGTCCTGTAAAGTTCAAAAATCTATTTTTTCCCCCTCTTCGTTGGCTCCCACTTTAAATCCAGAACAGAATTTAAAGGTGTAGTGTGTAACAAAATCAAAGGTCAATGGCAGAATCACTTCACTAGAATAGCTGTTATAAGTTTATTTTAATTTATATCTTCTTGCTGGGGGTCCACATATATGGAGACTGCTATATTTGTGCCACCGTTTTACAAGTGTCCACAAATACTGTAGACACTGTAGTAAGTGAGAACCCTCTGAACTTTAAAACTGCTGTACCAGCTTTTTATGGAAGATAGAGCACTGTTTGGGATAAGTAATGCCTTAAAAGGTGTTAAAAGTAGTTACCTGTAGTGCAGTCATAGCTACACCTGAGGCCAATGGATCCACTCACAGATAAAAACATCTTTAAGTCTTGGAGAATTTTGGCAACTGATGGCCACCATACATTCACAAAAATTCATAAAATTCTCCTATAAAGCTTTTACCACCTATTTAGAAAAATCGCATAAACTTCACGTGTATTTTACACATGAAAAGATATGGAAAACATGTAACATTTATATTTTGCAGTTGTGAGACATGATTATGGAACATTTTTATTCACCTTATTCAGCCCCGCCTACTTTTTCAACAGAGGCATTTCTTCATTGGCTTAGCACTTCCGGTGAGGCGTGTTCTCAATATTGTTCAATAGAAAACATTACATTGGAAGAATCGAAAACCTGACTAAAAAACTCCAAGAAAACATGTCTGGTTCACCCAGTTCTCATAACAGAGTGGGAAGATGACATTAACACCAGTCCTTTTTCCCTGAAAACTGTTGGTAGCCTCCTAGATCTACCATTTGCCAAACATGTTCGGTGGTTGTATTAACTTGGCCTTTCTTATGAAAATCCATCCAGGAAAGCTCCACCCAGCAGAACCATCCCTAATCAGCACATACTCATAATCATCCCGCACTCTTTCAGATCAGATGTACTGAGGGAATCAGATCTCTCCACAAATTAGTCACCAGGCACGGCAGCCGTGGCAAGAATCAAGTGAGAGCGAAGCAATCAGCTGATTTCTGGGCACTGCGGTGGCAGATATGACAGACCACAGAGTAAAACAACGTCTGATTTGACTGAAAATAAAAATAAAACATTTCAAGGGTGTAAAAGTCGGCCATGATCTGTTGCATGAAGAACAAGAACATGTTCTTCTGAAAAGCCGGTGTCAGTCCAAGTCCAGCCTGCAACCTCTCACTTGGCCTGGGTGTCGGTACGAGCTAACGGAGCGCTAAAGTCGTCAGGATGCTCTGGTATTGCAGGGATGGGACGGTCCTGCAGCCATGCAGCTGCCATATTGTGGAGGGTATGTTTATTTAAACTAAACGTGACTTTATTATCACTACAATTATAATTTCGCAAGGTAGCGATTCTCTCAATAAGCAGGAGTGTAATTTCTTTAAGGCAATGCTCTGTGGTGTTGTTGTTTGCAATTATGCTAAGTTGGCAATATCAGCTAATGTTAGGGCAGTTAGAAGCCAAAGTTGTTTTAAGGACACGACTGTAAATATGATCATGTTATACCTCACCTAAAAGCTAAAATCCCTTGAAAGGCAGGCGCTGAACTGATTATTAAAGCTGCTCTTAGAATATCAGCCGTGAATAAAGAATAAGGGTTTAGAGTCCACCATTAAAAAGAGCAGCTACCACAGCTAGCAGCCAAGGCTAGCACCGCTAGCTGTCGGGACAAAAATTATGATGGAGTTAAAACAAAGTGTCAGATTGAACTCCTTCCAGTTGTGGCACCTTCAGACAAAACAATGAATGCTGCTCATGTTTGAACACTTATAATAATAGCATTAAATCTATTCATGTAGCTCATCCGGGGAACTGCCGCAGAGGCAGTGGTAGACTACCGCAACACTGACTAACCAGAACTTGTAAGCCAAAATGGCTGTGCCCATCCCAACTTCCTGGATAATGCAAATTGAAATGAAAATCTGAGAATATACTCACATGTTACATGAGAAACCTGTGATCACATGTAGTTTTGCACATGTAATCACGTTTTTTTTTTTGTATCTCGTGCATCACTTTGGTCAACACTTGTTTTCAAAGGTGCTTTATGAATAAATTTGACTTGACTTTTCCTTTTTGAGACTTGATCTTATCTGTTGTTTTTATTTTTATCCAGTTTTATTGCTCTGACTTGATCCAATTTTATACTTTTAAAATATTATTTTTAATTATTTTTTTTATGCATTGTTTTCTGCTTTCTTGTGTTTTTAACTACCTTGGATGTACGGGATTTTGTTCAGCTGTAGCTAATGTGAAAGCACATATTTTGCACATGGCAAACGTGGTTTTGTAATATTTCCAAGGTACTAAGTTTAGGAGCCACCTATGTGAAACAGACCTGTGTGAACCCTGTGGGATAACGTGGTTTTGCACACATCCCATGATGCACTGGGCTCCTCTCTGCTCTCTTTAACTCATTCACTGCCATTGACGTCTATTGCCGTTTACAGGGGGGGAAAAAAAAGAAAAATTAACCAAAAGAGGCGAGATAGTCACAAAATAGTGTTTATTATAAATATTATAAAAAAAAAAAAATGAGAAGAAAAATGGTTATTAACAATTTTCCCCCCCAAGGAAAGTGGGGTTAATCTCCTTGTAGGAATATGTGACACTGTCGTTATGAATTTGTGTTTCTCTTTTGCTTCCTCAGCAGGTATTCCTGCCTTCGACTTATGATGCTTGTTGACCCCTCTTTCCTGTCCTCTCTACCCCCAACTGGTCCAGGCAGATAGCCGTCCTTCCTGGTTCTGGTTTTCCTCTCCACTGTCTCCTCATGCAGCTCAGAATGGAGGATTGAGTCAAAGAGAAGATGTGATTCAATCCATTTGTTTCCATAGCTAGGTGCTGATTTTTATGAATTATCTATCTACACAGTTATAAATTGGACAAATGTGGATCACATAATGGATTTGTTTGAATCAGATTATAATTAAACTACCTTGAATTGGACTGAAGTGAAATGCGTCCGTGAGTGTTTTTACCTCCTCCAGTTTGAAAGCGATCATGGTGAAGGCTCTGAAAACGCAGTCCGTCGGACCCGTGATGGTGATGATCCTCTCCGGACAGGAGCCCTCTGAGATGTTGATCCTGGCGCTGCTCTGTGGGGGTGGGGGGTGGGCAGAGATGGACGGACAAGGGAGGGGGAGGGGGTTGTAGGAAAATTATTTTCATTTTGAGGGGGTGGGGTGGGGAGGGACAGGAAAAAGGCAACAAGGGAAGTCAGGAAGAGGAGATCACATGGATGAGGGAGTTATGTGAAGGAGAGAGGATTGGGGAACATCGGCAGGTGGGGAGCAGAAAGTGGAGGTGAATGATTGTGGGAGGGTTAATGAGAACAGGGGGGGGGCAGGGGAGAGAGAAAACACATTAGTGGGAGGAAGGGATATATGGGCTGAGACAGAAGTGGAGGAGAACCGTCTTCACCACACTGCTCCTTCCTCGCTCCCTAAAGGAGATTCACCTGTGACGGAGGAGGAGAGAGGGATTAGGAGGAGGCTGGAGGAGGGAGGGGAGGGAGGCAGGCAAGCTGATGAGGAGAGCGAAGGAGTAAAGTCAGGTTTCCAGGGAAGGGAGGGCAGGAGGATAGAGGAGGAAATGAAAACAGGGAGGGACGTGGAGATTGCTGGGGGAGATGAGGGAGAGAAAGATTAAGATGATTTTGATGAGGAGGACGAGGGAGAGGATAGACGAAGATGTGTTTCCAGCCCAGGAAATGGAAAGGAGTGAAGAAATTTATTAAAGGATGAAGAGGAGGAAGGGTTGAAGGAGGAAGAGGAGGACAGAGGACAGCAAGGGAACGGATCAGGAGGAGAGAAGAGAGACAAGGTGGTGCAAATATTTGAGGAGAAGGTGAAGATATAAAGAAGGTGCAGTAATAACCGCCCGAGGGTGGATGAAGGCGTGAGGAGGAAATTAAAGTGTGAGGTGGGAAATTATAGATAAACATTGACAGCTAAACTTTGTGAGGATTCACTCTGGTGTTCTCTTCATATATTAGGAATAAAAAACTTTTTTATTATTATTTCAAAACTGAAGTTAACAACAACCCTTCCAAAAAGTCAGATACAACGAGAAATCAGAAAAAGGTCTGAAAATGTAAATCTTTATGAACTGTTTTGTATCAACAGCTAATCACATAGTAGCAACTTTGTGCTTATACACCGCCTGACCCCCCAAAAATGTCTCCACTTGGATTTAAGTGAGCAAATACGAGCTTACTACTGGATCATTACTGGATGGGCTTGTCTTTTAGCTAGGAACAAGTTATTTAACCCCAACTGGTGCAATGAGTTGCTTCTCATTTCCTAAACAACCATGTGGAAAGACACATCCCATGGTCATGGAAAAGATGTTAGTCTGTTTGAGAAGAGTTGAATCATTGGTATGCATCAAGCAGAGGAAACATCTAAGGAGATGCAGAAACTACTAAAACTGGGTTCAGAACAGTCCAACGTATTATTAAAAACTGGAAGGATAGTGGACCATCGTCTTCCAGGAAGAAATGTGGCTGGAAAGGCAGATGAAGTGATGCAGCATCATGCCTAGTGCTACTGTATGAGCCTGTGGGGGCGGTGTTATGATCTGGGGTTGCTGCAGTTGCTCAGGTCCAGGTTCACCAACAGTATGAGCTCAGATAATGAGGTCAGCTGATACCTGAATATACTGAATGACCAGGTTATTCCATCAATGGATTTTTCTTCCCTGGTGGCACGGCCATATTCCAAGATGACAATGCCAGGATTCATCGGGCTCAAATTGTGAAAGACTGGTTCAAGAAGCATGAGACATCATTTTCACTCATGGATTGGCCACCACAGAGTCCAGACCTCAACCCCATTGAGAATCTTTGGGATGTTCTGGAGAAGGCTGTGGTCAGACTACCATCATCAATGCAAGAGCTTGGAGAAAAATTGATGCAACTGGATGGAAATAAATCTGCTGACATTGCAGAAGCTTATCGAAACAATGCCACAGCGAAAGCTGCCGTGATCAAAGTTAAAGGCGGTCCAACGAAATATTAGAGTGTATGACCATTTTTTTGGTGGTGACTGTTTTTTGTCCAGGCAGTGTAGGTTGAACTCCAATTCCCGTCTTGGCCCTGGGGCCTCATGCGAAGGACAGGGATGATGGAAATCGGCAGCGGCAGCCAAATACAAATACTCACACAAGTCAAATAAACACCCAAATGTGAGTACTTGTTGGGAAATAAAATCTGAAAATTGCTATTTTAAGGTCTCTTTCATGCAGGGATCACCAATCCTGGTCCTCAAGGGCTGGTATCCTGCAGGTATTCCATGGCTGTGTCCAAATGTCCACCCTACTTCCTATATAGGGATCATGCCATTTTGTAGCCGTGTCCAAATGTCCAGAAAGAAAAAAAGTAGGGCATTCAAAATTAACCACAATGCATCTTGAAGACTAGTGAGCTTCGATGGTCTCTAGACAGGTCAATATAGACCACAATGCCTTGCAGTCAGGACCACTGAATGGTGTGAGGTGTTGGACACATCGAGCGGTGGAAAAAAGAGAAAAAAAAACAACAGAAAAGGAATTAAACGCACAATACAGTATAAGTAAAGACAATTGGCTGCTACCTTCACTTAAAATTACAGATTTGATTTGGAATGACTTCTTTTCGTGCACTGTGGGTGCCGCCGTTGTTGCCACTGTGACAGCTGGTAATCATGTGATCTGCGGCGAGGACAAAGTGGTCAGCTCCATGTCCGAATCACAGGCAGAATGAGTGCACTAGATAGTGTGCTATGTAGTGCAGCTATAGTGGACAAGAGCTTAGGGAGTAGGGAGGGCATTCGGACACAGCCCATCTCTCACCGCTGCAACACACCTGATTCAAATAAATGACTAATTAGCAGAGTTGTGCAGAGCTTCTCTGACTCTGACTCTGGTGTGCTGCAGCAGGCAGACTTAGAAAACCTGCAGGATGCCCTTGAGGATCATGATTGGTGATCACTGCTTTAATGTACAAAACAGACAGTTTAATTACAAATGAAAAAAAAAACATACCAGTTTTGTAATGTTAGTGCATCTGGTGCATCTGGTCATGTGTGCAACGTTAACAATAGGCTTGAGTTAAAGGCATCTTTTTTTCCTTTCATTTTTACATTTTTCAACCCAAAGCTGAAAAAATAATTAAATTGCCCAGGAAAGGGAGATTACTGCTGCTGCATATGGCATTGTGAACTCTTCTGGAAACAGCCATGATGTCAATTTACTGTGCCACGGACTACTACTGGTGACAAAGCAGGATTTTAAAGGGTTGTTCCATTTATTAGGGGGATAATCCATTTCATGTGCTAGGGCCAAGGGGAAGGGCTAGGGTTAGGGTTAGATTTTAGTAAGTGACATGAAGAAGAAACTTCTGCTTGGGACTCCCAGCGTTGATTTGATATATGGTGACGCCCTTGTCGGCCATTGTGACTGCGGTTGGGTCCCTCTCTGTTAGCCAACGATAATATGATACTGTATTCAAATAAAACTAGACTAAAACTAATTGAATTAAGATGACTCAATTATGACTAAAACTAAACAACAGTTTAGCCAAAAGACCATGACAAAACCGAGATAAAAGTTTGCTGTCAAAATTAACAGTGACTCAAACTGAGATGCATCCCCTCTCCAACACACCTGCATCAAATGAATGGCTCGTTACCAGGCCTCTGCAGAGCTGAATGACACAGCCGTGGACAAACATGGTTGGCACTCCTCAGTTAATGAAAGAAAAACCCACAGTGGTGACAGAAATAACTTGATTTTTTTTCCCTTATTCAATGGGAGGGTATAATTTTAAGGACAACCGTATGAATTATCTTTGGTGTATACGTACAACGGGAACTAACTGAGGTTGAAATGTAGCCGTGATGGCTTTCCTTTGTTCCAGCAGTTAGAGAATAGGGGCACATCTGGTGTTCAGGGAGATGTGGTCCAGGAAAGATGACATGGACTGTAAAAATGGAACGAAAACAGTGGTGTTTTCAGATTTGTTCACTTTGGGACTATGTTTTAAAGAATTAGTGTTTTTATCCAAATATTGAAAAACTCATCTTCATGTATAAATGGTCTGAATCAAAAAGGTTGGTGCAATTCTTTGGTGGTCACCAAAGTTACAGTACGTAATTGTGTTTTTATCTGACCCATTATAAACTGGATGTAATGTTGTCATGATCAAATCTGAAAGTAAAATCAGAACATGAAAAGAACACACAAAGAACTATAAAACTATCAGTGAGCCTGACTGAAATTAACACAGAAAATACAAAGCATAACAAAAGAATATCCAGTACAATTATTGTGAAAGATTCTCCAACCAGCAGACTAACAAGAGACATGTAAGGGTGTCAGGATTGGATATGAAAGGTGCACCCATCAAATGTTCTGTCCTTCAAACAAGGGGTTTGCAAATACAGGTTGAGGAAGAAGTGGGGCTGTGGTGTTTTTATGAACTGGTTTTTGATTAACAAAGCTATTATACAGTTGTGTGAAAACATGTTTCCCCCCTTTCTGATTTTTTTTTTTTTTTTGCATGTTTGTCACACTTATATGTTTCAGATCAATGTTTCAAACAAATTTAAATGTGAGACATTGATAAGACAAGTAAACACAAAATGCAGTTTTTAAATGAAGATTTTTATTTTTAAGGGGGTAGGGTGAAACCCACATGGTCCTGTGTGAAAAAGTGGTTGCCCCCTTAACCTAATAACTGGTTGGGCCACCCTTAGCAGCAACAACTGCAACCAAGCGTTTACGATAACTGGCAATGATTCTTCTTTAGCGCTGTGGAGGAATTTTGTTCCACTCATCTTTGCAGAATTGTTGTAATTCAGCCACATTGGAGGGTTTTGCAGCATGAACCACCTTTTTAAGGTCATGCCACAGCATCTCAATGGGATTCAGGTCAGGACTTTGACGAGGCCACTCCAAAGTCTTCATTTTGTTTTTCTTTAGCCATTCAGAGGTGGACTTGCTGGTGTGTTTTGGATCATCGTCCTGCTGCAGAACCCAAGTTCGCTTCAGCTTGAGGTCACCAACAGATGGCCGGACATTCTCCTTCAGGATTTTTTGGTAGACAGCAGAATTCATGGTTCCATTTACCACAGCAAGTCTTCCAGGTCCTGAAGCAGCAAAACAGCCCCAGACCATCACACTACCACCACCATATTTTACTGTTGGTATGATGTTCCTTTCCTGAAATGCAATGTTACTTTTACGCCAGATGTAATGGGACCTACCCCTTCCAAAAAGTTCAACTTTTGTCTCATCAGTCCTCAGAGTATTTTTCCAAAAGTCTTGAGGATCATCAAGATGTTTTCTGGCTAAACTGAGATGAGCCTTTATGTTTGTTTTGCTCAGCAGTGGTTTTGGTCTTGGAACTCTGCCATGCAGGCCATCTTTCCCCCAGTATCTTTCTGATGGTGGAGTCATGAACACTGACCTTAATTAAGACAAGTGAGGCCTGCAGTTCTTGGATGTTGTTCTGGGGTCTTTTGTGACCACTTGGATGAGTCATCGCTGTGCTCTTGGGGTAATTTTGGTTGGCTGGCCACTCCTGGGAAGGTTCACCACTGTTCCATGTTTTCACCATTTGTGGATAATGGCTCTCACTGTGGTTCTCTGGAGTCCCAAAGCTTTAGAAATGGTTTTGGAACCTTTTCCAGACTGATAGATCTCAATTACTTTGTTTCTTATTTTTTTCCTGAATTTCTTTGGATGGCAGCATGATGTCTAGCTTTTGAGGATCTTTTGGTCCACTTAACTTCATCAGGCAGTGATTTCTTGATAGAGAAAAGGTGTGGCAGTAATCCAACCTTGGTGTGGCTAGAGAAATTGAACTCAACTTTCCAAAAATGTGATAAACCAGTTGATTTATGTTTTAACAGGGTGGGGTGTGCGTGAATGTGTGTGTGTGTGTGTGTGTGTGTGTGTGTGTGTGTGTGGGGAGGGAGGGGGGGGTCACGTTTTCCACACAGGGCCAAGGAGGTTTGGATTTTTTCCCCCTTAAAAATAAAAATCTTCATTTAAAAACTGCAATTTGTGTTTACTTGTGTTATCGTTGTCTCATATTTAAATTTGTTTGATGATCTGAAACATATGTGTGTGACAAAAATGCAAAAAAATTTAGAAATAGGAAGGGGGCAAATACTTTTTCACACAACTGTAAATTAGACCAATGTGGATCATACTGTATTTAACTTTAGAAATTTAAATAATTTTATATAAACTTGTAGTCTTATTATTGTTGTTATTATTTGATTATCTAAAAATGTTTATTTTCATCTAATTGTTATTAGATTCAGTATTTTCAAATTTGATAAAGAAAAAAATTCTGTCAAGTATTTATATTTATATTTCCCAATATCCTTGCAAAGAGATATTAATTCATACCATAAAGCAAAAAGAATCTGTGTCAATAAAAAGTACCATGAACTATAATATCCCATTGACAGGAAAAAAAAAAAAAAAAGTAGGTTATCCCTCACCCCTACTGCTGTATCAACAAAGTTAAATTGAACTGGACTGAAAATAACAGAAGTAAAGAGGGCTTCAGGTAAGTGGGGTCTCTGCTGGGATATAATTTACACCCCATTTTAACTTTAACCTTCATTAACCTCTGTAATACCAGTCATAGCCTGATCAGATGACGCAGCGCGCCGCTTGGTCTTATTGTCTGTCTGCAGCGTAATATGAGGCTCAGCAAAGAAAAGAGGTGAATGTTTGTCTTGTTGCTGTTAATTAACTCAGACTGCCGGGGTGACGAGTGAGAAGCGGCGTCACTCCGACAGCTGCCAGCGGTAACAGGAATTTCTCCCACCATTCCCACACAACCCCGCAGCCAGAAGCCTGTTTGTAAAACTGCAACTCCAAAGCCGACAAACAGTATTATTTGTTTGTAGATGAAACCCGGGTCCTTGTAGAAACCGCCTCGTGCATTTCTTTGAAGGTCTCTGCACCTGGTCTGTCCACATTTCTGTGATTTTGGGAACGTGTGTGTGGGTTAAATTTTGTGTGCGTTTGTGTGCTTTTAGTGTGTGCAGTTAGATTCCCCTCTCATTATTATGATCCTCCACAGACTGCTTTCTCCTCCCATTGTTATCATCACAGAACAAACACGCTCTCTTTGTGTGTTTGAAAGTGGTGATGGAGGAAGGATGGAAATATTTGCTCCCATTCAAAAGACTTCAACTAACAGCTCTGCTTCCCATCCATCCATCCATCCATCCATCCATCCATCCATCCATCCATCCATCCATCCATCCATCCATCCATCTATCCATCCATCCATCTATCCATCCATCCATCTATCCATCCATCTATCTATCTATCTCTATCTACTTCTATCTATCTGTCTATGGATTATCTATCTATCTATCTATCTATCTATCTATCTATCTATCTATCTATCCGGATTAATTTATCAATACTTCCTGCCTCCTTCCATCTTTTCTCACTGTGTCAGTCACTCCATGCATCATCTCCCCATCCTCTTGTCTGTTCTCTGATCCTCCTACTTAACCCTGATCCTATCAATTACTTCTCCAACTCATCCTGCCTTTCTCCCTTTCCATCCTCCTTTGCTTGCTGTTAAATCCGCCCCTCCACCTGCTTCATTCTGCTTCTTTATGACCAAAATGTTGTTGGAAAGATTGTTTCCAGCTGCCTTGTGCAACACATTTAACATTATAGTTATCTTCATATTCAGCGGACAGAAATGAGGTTGTCACCAGTCAAGTCAAACTGGTCCCTTCATGAAGTAATACAATTCACAAAGTCATCCAATTCCTTCCAATCTGACTGCTTAGTTCAGTAAATGTTTCCATAAAATGAGCTGAATGAGCCCACTGAGTTATGTTCAGTTTATGTTAGCCCAAATCTAGATGATAGAATTTAATCCATTATTTATTAAGTAATAAAAAACTGTAAGCTGTGTAAATGATGGCCAAATGTTGGATTAAAACATTTGAACAGTTCATTCATCAGTGTACAGTGTAGTTCAGATCTAGTCTAAGCTAGTCTAAGCTTAGATGGCTAAAAAAAAACCTTTCTTTTTTAGAACAGTGGTAGACTGATTTTAGCCCAGACACCCAAAGACCATTAGACTAAAAATGCTCGGTTGGAGCTTAACTGAGGTCGGATTTTTTTCTGGGCTGCTGCTTCATTCTGTGTTACTTCTATCTAGGAGCTAAATGCTTGATGCCCAAAGACATTTTCTGGTTCTAGATGCTCCTGTTTTGGTCTTCATCAGACCATCTTCACCTTAATTACTTCCAATCCAGAGGAACTAAACCCAGATTCTGAGAACTATTCCAGTAAGAAATAAATAATTCAACTATATTTTTGTGTGTGATGAGTGTATGTAATGATGATTTGAAATGATTTAGTGGAAATATCAACTTTGTAGTGACGTTCTAATTCATTGAGATGCACCTGAACGTGTTCATTATGCAGGAAAATGTGAACCAAGTCATTCCCCAGGCTGTGCTGGAGCATAATGAAATAATAGCTACGGTACAAAATAAGTAGTAATAATAAAAAGTTTAAATGGGATCGAAATAAGAGAATTAAGAAAAACAGAATTTCAACATGAATATTTAAAGGATGTTAAAGCTGAGGGGACTTCATCCACTGAAGCTGCAGAAAAACACATGAATTTAATTTGTGATCTACATGTAAAACCACTTGTGCTTCACCACATGTGGTTCACATGGTGTCAAGACTTTGCTTTTCACAGAGACTTTTAATTAGATAATAGCTTTTAGTCTTTTTTGTTGTTGTTCTGTCAGTGTTTTTTCTGTTTTAACTTTTGTTTTTAAATTCTCTGTGTTTTATGGATGATATTTAATGTTTTGAGAAGCACTTTGTGATTCTGTACCAAGGTACTTTTATAAATAGTTATTGTTATTATTATTATTTATTAAGACTTGGGTTCAGCAGGCTTCAGAAAGGACACAGATTCTACTGGGAAACTAAAATAATCAGTACTGTATTTTCCAGACTATAAGTCACTCCTGAGTACAAGTTGGATCAGTCAAAAAATGCATCATAAAGAAGAAGAAAAAAAAAAAAACATATATAGTTGCACTGGACTATAAGTCGTATTTTTTTATTCAAAATAGGGAGACTTTAAAATTTTGCATATCCTATTTGTTATTGCTAAAAATTGCTGAATAACTTTGATTCCAAAGTTGCATGAAAGTGATCATAAACATCATGATTTAGATGGATAAATATGTTTTTTAAGGATTTGTTCCACTGCACAGGCAGTGCGGCAGATGTCCAAAATAACCTCCTCTCACTGAAATAAGGCTATTTAGGGATCTTTGCTCTGAGAACAGAATATAATTGTCACAAGCACAGAACGCCCTCATGTGACGTTAGATGGGAATGTTCATTGGCTGTTGTCAGTCAATATGAATTCAACAGTTAAAAATATGTCAAACTGTATATATTTGGATATATGAGTCACACTGGGCTATAAGTTGCATGAGCAACCAATCTATGAAAAAACATGTGTCTTATAGTCCAAAAAATGATCAGTTTTTAACCCTTATACTCCACAAGATCTCTGGTGCCCTCACTTATACAGATCTGGGCATGAAAAAGTTCCCCTTTCTGACGACTGTCAGCCACCTACCAGCGACTTGTCTGCTAATTCAATCGCACAGAGAAACGCCTGTGTGCAGAGGAAACGATTTCAGAGCATAAATGAATGGCTGGAACAAGGACGTTTCCACACACTAAATTTGGACACCGTACGTGATGACGTATTCGTGGGACAAATCATTCAGCCAATGATAGTGCAGTAATAGTGCACTATAACTGCACCACTTCTGGCAGAAAAAGGAGGAACTTTTTCATGCTCAGATCTGTATTGTCAACATTTTCTCAGGAACGATAGTGTGTATCTGTGGCGTAATTGTGATGGATATCTTTCTTAGGTGGTCTATGGAAGTTTTCTAGGCATTTATATCCCATCCAGGAGGTTTACAATCTCGTTGCAAATTTTTTGCATTTATTCAGAAACTCAATATGACAAATCCACAATGACTGATACATAATAAAACCATTATTTATCACATGTTTGTAATAAAAAGAAAAAGATCACTATCATCACAATGTTGCTAAGAGAACTGTCTGGAATGAAGCCACAAAGATGTTTTTGATGGTGCCAATAATGAGCTGAGCTGTTTTGTGGGGATAGTAGATAAATAGTAGCATGGTTAAGAGAGGAAAAGTGTAAATATGTAAACAGTTTCTGTTGTGTGTTTGTTTCCATGCCAATATTTTTTCTCATGAAAGCCAAGACTTGAGAGAATGATCTGCAGATGAGAAAAGGCTTGCTTATTGTTGATCTGTATATTATTACTATACAAAGTATTGTTATTAATACATTCTGTTGTCTTGTTTTGGTTGGTCTTTATGGTGCTTTATTTACTGATACGTTCATTTTACATCATCTTAGCCTCATTATCTGACAACTGAGCTGAACTGAAACATAATGTCTGGATGTTGACTGTGCCTAAAAGAGTTAAGCTTCTACATATATTCTTACTTTTAATAAAAACGAACAACCGAAAATAACAAAAATAGCCTGGAGTTTTTTTTTTGTGGGTTAAAATGTCTCATTAACAGGAAGCTGATGAAACACAATGGAAACAGTCCCCCCCCCCCCCCATTACTGTGTGTTTCTGCAGCACTTTCTAAAGTTATTTTTATTTTCTAAATGCAGTGAAGTAGGCAAAGATGCTGAAAATCATTTATTTGGACTCTTAATTAACTGATTACATATTTGAATATTTGTTGCATTTGAGGAAACTTGGATTTTCTGGGGTTTGCATTATCAGCATATTGTCATCCCATCAGCGCAGCTCCTTGCATCATCTGTCTCCAGCTAATTGGTTGAGATTTATTTGCTTGTGTTAGCCAGAAACTGGGCCATCATGTCCTCCAAATCTATCCAGTCTCACCCCCCGTCTCCTCTCCATCAGCCCTCTGTCCTCCCCCCATCGCCCTAATGAGCGCAGCAGCGTGTTGTCTTGCTATTTCAGCGTGGGCCGGGTGTCTTCATTACTCTTCATTTGGAGCGCAGGAAGGATGGACGCGGTGTCATTCAGCCGGATTACTCTGCTCTGCTTTATTAGGGGAGTGTGTGTGTGTGTGTGTGTGTGTGTGTGTGTGGGGGGGGGGGAACGGGGATGTGTGCGTGTGTTTGTGAAGCTAATGTGAGGAACGACAACCTGACATTAAAGCCATCAACGACTTGTTGAAAAGGGACTTCTTACATGCTGACTGTGTGTGTGTGTATGTCTTGTTGGTGTGTGCGGTGTGTGTGTGTGTGTGTGTTGGATCAGTCAGTGTGAATAAACAGTGAGTGAAGGACTCAGGCAGCAGGTTGGGGAATGAAGAAGAGAAATGAGGGGAAGACGTATTCAGTGTTTGTCCTTGAGAGGTAAATATCTGTTTAAATATTCATGCTTCGGGTGTGTGTGTGTGTGTGTGTTATGCTGTCAGACTGAAGCATAGATACAAAAACAATCTTTTCTTTTTCTCTATCTGTTGCTCTCCCTGAAAATCTCTAAACGGTAGGACTGAAGATGGCCCTCAGAGTTTTTGTTGATTTGAATATTTCGGGGGGGGGGGGGGGGGGGGGGGTCTCTTTCATGTTGATATACTAGTCAGGTTCATTTAACAACCTGTGGTGAAAAATAAAGAATAAAAAAAACAGAAGACACCAAAGCAAAAATGAGATTATCAACTGATTATTTGAGAAACTGATGACTAATACATAAAAAAGAAAATTAAATCAACTAAAAGGCACAAAACATATGCGCACACCTTCAAAAATAAATAAATTATAACCCTAAATAGACCTAAACACATCACCTTATTTAGTATTAAAAGCCAAAGAAAGTAAGTGGGTTTTATGAAAAGATTGAAAAAGTCTCATGCCCTCCTGACTTCATCCTTGTCTCAAGGATAACCAGGAGCTGCTGACCAGAAGACCTTAAAGGCTGTGATATTGTGAGCAAAGGGCTGAAAAGGGTCATATTAGAGTGGTGTGAATCTATTCAGGCATTTATAGATTAAAAGAATCATTTTGAAATGACCGCTAAAACACACGTCCCAGTACCTGGTAACGTGTTGTACTGGGATGCTGGTTCAATGACAGTAAAGGCATTCTGATTCTGATTCTGATTCTGATTCTGATTCTGATTCTGAGTAGTCATGGACCATCTACAAGTGAGACAGAAACTTGGCTATTCCCAACATTCATTGCTCTGCAGGAGTCCAACCCGGTTCTTATAAACAAGTCCCTGAAAGTCATTCCTTACTAATACTAATACTAATATTACTACTAATAATAACAACTAGTTGTCTCAGATTAAATAAACTGGACTTTAACATAATTTATTTTTCTGTCTATTTTTCAGCTCAAACTTTACATCCTGACTTGGAACTATGGGTTTAATAAAAGGCGACAATGAGTCCAGACCTGCAGGGACGGGCCATCAGGCTGAAACAAAATGACCTCAGTTTTCCTTTCATTAAAACTCAAGGAGTCTGATGCCAGTCACTCCTTAATGTCCCTGAGGCACATGAGGATGTCATCCATTTTTAGAAAATTTTTCCTTTTAACTGAGCTGTAAATCTGGCAATCATTTGCCTAAAAATGAAGGGAAGTAATTCCAAACTAAAAGGAGGAAGGCCACATAAAATCTCCAGGATTCACAGAAAAGCTTCTCTTAGTCAGGTAGGACTCAAACCAGCTTACAACACTTTGATGTGCCAGGGACATCATGAGGTGACTGACCTCAAACCTTTTAGCTTCAAATGGCATTTTTGGGGGACTTAGCTAATAAGAACAATGGGCTTCATTCACTCAACAGTTCTTGAGAATAAATGAACTTATACCCCGCTATTGTTGCCATGTTTACTATTTTTGTTTACCCTCTATCTGGTCTTTATCTTCCTTTTGCAGATTTGCACCACAGTTGGTGCTTTTTGCTTCCAGTTAGAGCAATTATTTCTTCCAGTGGATTCCAATAAAACCTATATGGCATTAAAGTCTTTTCAGAATTTTCTTAAAGTTCCTTCTCCGTTAAACCTATCAGATAAGCTCAAACAAATAATCTTGGAATAAAATTAATTTCAAATTTAAAAAAAATGGCCATTGGGTCATTTTATTAGTTACTTAATTAAAACAGATTACACTTAATTTTTGCTGGAAAAGAGGTTAGTTGACATGTTGTTGTCTTTGGCCCACTAACTACAAATTCTAAAACATTTCTGTACCAAGTTTTAATTTTAAATCCTCACAGTCAAACTGACAAAGTGTCCAATTGGAAATAATTCAAAATTTGGTTCTTTTTTGGTGCAGAAAAAAAAAATGTTGTTTTTAATAATGAAATCAGACATATTGCTCTGTCTGTGGTGCTGCACAGCAGCATGATGAAAGTCATCAATGACAGTGAGGCCGCAGTTAAGGTAACGCAAACATGTCTGATAATGGCATGTAAAGACTGATGGTGGTGGTGGTGGGGGGGGCAGCGTGTGAGAACACATGGAAAATCTTTCCAGCTTTCATTACGGTATATTGACTATCATTCATATTCAGTTTGTAGAAGTGATACAGAAGCACCCGCATAAAATTTTTTAGGGGTGGCCAGAGAAAAAGCAGGGTAGCCTGCCCCAAGCCAGCAAGGTCCAAGCCAGCTTGGACCTTATTTCTAGGAATTTATATGTGCATTTACTCTCTGGTAAAATTTCAGTATGGTCTCCTTTGGATACTATTTAGATTAGTCATGATCCGTGTATATCCAGATAATGTGAGTGAAGGTGGCAGAATCAATGGGCCACTCTATAAGGCATTATCTGCAGCAAAAACTCCTCAATTGATAAAATGAACAGCAGGTAAATAATTAGCTCAATGTGCTCCATTGTTGTTCATTGTGTGTGTCGCAAATGATTGACTTCATAAAAACTTTGCTATGACGACCTCGCCCACAATGAAAAACCATAGATGACGACTGCCTCAACAGCCCTCAATCGTAAATGTGACCTAACTAAACTGGGGTAGTGTGGTGTCGGCCTAATGACAGCCGGGCTAAGTAGGTACTAATGTGAAAGGGGCATTAGAAACTGGTTGGGGAGGTTCTGCTAGGTGGCGCCTTCCTGGATGAATTCACATAAGAAAGGCTTAGTTAATTAGGCGTGACAGACCCACAAGAGACTATAGACAAGTTTCACGGACATTTCCGTTTTACTTCCGCAGTCAATCAATCTCTGCCAAGCGCTTCCAGTCGATAATATCTGCACTCATTTACACTAAATAGTGATGTCTCTAAAATGGTAACATTCTCATTTATTTCTTATAAAAGAACATGTTTTATTACTTCCTCACCTGCTACGACACTGAACTGGGAGGATGTTATGATGAAATGACCTGATGTTACAACTAGCAATATATTTTTGTACTTTGTTGAGTCCTATGGTGATAAACAGGAACGCCTAAACTTACATAGTGACGCAGTCGGCTGTGTGTTGATAGCGACACACACAGTTTAGTGTCCACGAAGACAAATGTTCAACACCGACCCAGTTTCTGGATGATTCCTTTCAGAAGGCTTGAGTGGTGGTTACGGTGGATACTTTTTTTTTTTTTTTTGAGTTAAGGAGAATGGTTGCTGCAGCAATGTACGGCACAAAATGTCCAAGACCGCTTTTTGGGTTTAACAATATCCACTTTTCAGTCATCGAGTTCGGGAGCTCTTCCTATGTGTGTTGTTGATTTGCATATGTCCTCAGTGTAAAATATCCTGTAACCGTGGTAACCGGAAGCCCTTGGCAGAAACTAGCAGACATGGCGGCTCCCATGGTTTCGGCCATGAAACTTGTCTATAGCAAAACAGAAAATAGTAGGTGTAGTTTAATACTTTTTATTTATTTTATTTCTATTAGCTGATAAAGAGTTCGACATTCAAATATACACAAACCATGTTGCGCTGTGTTGATAGTACTTCAATGTTGATATAAAAAAAAATGTTGATATAAATGAAAAATATAATTTTGCTGGGTGGATGTTGAAGTGATGGCATTCAGAGCTAAGAGGAGCTTTCTAAGTATCAGATCATGGCTGGACTGAAGGTTTCTATGACAGTGTTGAAGTTCAGAATCAGGAGAAGCAGCTCGCCACAGATATGGAACTGTATAGATATTAAACTCAAGGTTCCAGTTGGCAGTAGGGCTTGCTGGTTTCCAGTTTCAAGGTATTTCATGATATGAAAAGGTCACAATATGAATACCATTATATTCTCCGTCACACCATCATACAGTGGTATGAGTTATGTTCTGTCTTATAAAATGCAAGGAGAGTGTGCAAATCAGGTGTACCTTGAATTGTGTTTGCTGCGCTGTTGTAAGTATGACTATACTATACAACAGTATAGTGGTTGTATAGCATACTATACTATACCAATGGACTAAGCTCCTAACCTGAACCATCTTGTATTTTGGAGACATCTTCAGCAATTTCTCCGGTAGCTTCTGTTTAATCTATCATGTAGAATGAAGGGAATTGTTGTAAATGGGCCAAATCAAGGCTGTACAGCATTCTCACCATCAGTGAGCCGTAGTGAAGTCCACATGGAACCATACCGAGACCACCTCTAGAGGTCGGTAAGTAAGTCAGTAAGTAAGTAAAATTTATTTAAAAAGCAGTTTTCACAGATAAAAATCACAAAGTGCTGTACATGAAAGGGTAACTGTACAACAAAATGACATAGTTAACATATTAAAAGGAAAAGATAATAGAAAACATAATAAAATGATAAAAATCACTCAATCACAATATCAACCAAAAGATTTCCTAAATAAATGCATCTTCAGCTGCTTTTTTAAAGATTCCACACAGTCAACCAGACAGAGGGACAGGGGAAGGTTATTCCAGAGTCTAGGGGCTACGATCCTACAGGCCATGTCCCCCCAGGTTTTAAAACGGGTTTTAGGAACCTTCAGGAGACTCTGGCCTGAGGAACGAAGGGTGTGCCCTGAAGTATAGGGTCACAGCAGATCAGTAATGTACCGGGGGGCTTGGCCGTGCATCAATCAATTTGATCAAAATTCAATTTGAAATTTGACTGGAAGCCAGAAGATTTGATAGAATAGGGGTGAAGTGGGGCGTTCTGGGTGAACCTGATAAAAGTCTAGCAGCAGAATTCTGGACTAACTTGAGTCTTTTGAGTGCCCTCTAATTAAAACAAGTAATAGCTGAATTACGGTCTCGGTACGGTTCTTTTGTCTGAACCTAAACAAATTGGTCCACTTCCACACCTGCCCAAACGTACCTTACTAGATGCGTGTAGGTGCGAAAGCACCCTTAGAGCAGGGGTGTCCAAAGTCAGTGCCAGAGGGCCGCTGTCCTGCAGATTTTCTTTCTTTCCTGCTCCAACACACCTGACGCAATTAAATAAATCTCAGCCTAGGAAGTTCTGCTCAATGGCTTATTAATTTGAGTCAGGTGTGTTGGAGCAGGGAGGCAAAAGCCCCGTTTCCACCCGGAGTTCTGGGTTGGGTCAGGCCAGGCCAGATCAGGTGGGTTTTGGTACGGATGTGTTGATTTCACGTTGCGTCCCCACAGCAAACTGTACCCTTACTCTGGAAGTGGAGTATTAACCGGATAGCGCTGCTACGTGATCGTGTGACATCATCGCCGTGCAACACCTTTTTACCAAAGCGCCGCACCACACATGACAGAAACATAAGGAGTCACCCCTGCTTTGTTTTTACACCGGGTCACGCAGGAAGTGACGGATTTTTCAACGAATCAACAGATTGCTGTGTATTAGGTCCACCACTTTGGTCCGGATCGGTTAGATCAGTACCCCTACCCAAGGGTACCAAAAAGTAGGCCGGGTCGGGTCGGATATAAAGCCCCGTTTCCACTAGCGGGTCTGGGTCGGGTCGGGCCGGATCGGTCCACGTTTTTTTTGCGTCTCCACAGATAAAAACTGGGACGGGTACCCTTATATCCGGCCCGACCCGGCCTACTTTTTTGGCACCCTTCGGTAGGGGTACTGATCTAACCGATCCGGACCAAAGAGGTGGAGCTAATACAAAGCAATACATTGATTTGTTGAAAAATCTCACTTCCCGCATGACCAAGTGTAAAAACAAAGCCGGGGTGACTCCTTTTGTTTCTGTCATGTGTGGTGCCGGTGTTTTGGTTAAACGGCGCTGCATGGCGATGATGTCACGCGGTCACGTAGCAGCGCTGTCCAGCGCCTCCAGAGTGGGTACAGGTTGCTGTGGGGACGCAGCGTGAAATCAACACATCCGTACCAAAACCCACCCGATCCGGCCTGGCCCGACCTGACCCGACCCAGACCCGCGGGTGGAAACGGGGCTTAAGGGTACCCGTTCAAGTTTTTATTTGTGGAGATGCAAAAAAACGTGGACCGATCCGGCCCGACCCAGACCCGCTGGTGGAAACGGGGCTATAAAAAACCTGCAGTATTGTGGCCCTTCAGACATTAGACATTTCCTTTGCAGGACCTGTGGTTTTTTTAGATGACTTTCTCACAGGTCTGGTTTTAAACCCCTGTTTTACTCTTTCAAAAGCTGATTTTATGCTTTTTATTTTTATGCTCCATCTCTTTTTGTGCTTTATTTCAGTTTTTGTCATTGTTGGCTTTATCTCTTTAGTCTGTTATAATTTGAGATTTTATTATGTACATTATGATTAGCATTATTAGCATTAGCATTATTATGTGTGAGGATGTGCATGTGTGATCAGTATGCATATTTGAACTTTTTGTAACTTGTATTTATTTTATTTGTTGTCGTTAAGCCCTGCTTTTTAAGTGTCAATCAAGGATGACAATAAAGGATCTGAATCTGAACCATTTAAAATTCCTTTGACACAGAGAAGAAAAGAAGCGCCCTGTCTCTGTCCCTCTCTGTTTCATTCATGTGCAGTCATCCTCAAACTCTTTCTCTGAGGACGCTCACTGCCAAACTCATCTCTTCCTCCAGAGAAAATTTGGTCCGTTATTATTTCACATTATTCCAGGCAAGCAGGGAACTAAACTCGGTAAATTTGGATTCGTTTAAAACACAGAAATGTTGTTTCCTCGTTGAAACATACCGGAGGCTGTTATATGACCTGATTTGAGTCATTTCTCTCAGATTTCCCTGCTTCATGCTGCTGGCGCTCTGACACACAGATTTTTTTTGTCGTTGGCTTGTACAACATAACAATAAAGATTTTCATTTTTCCTGAGTATGAAGAAACCATTTTACAACAAATGCTAACACAAACATTCTTACTTGCACTCCGGTTTCTCTCTGACGTTCGTTTTCCTGCTGGATGTTTGAAGAGGGATAATCTGGACTTTACAGTCGCTGCTCTCTGGGGGTCCCTGCATCTTTGCTCACTTCAAGAAAACTCTGGTATTCACATCAGGTCTGCAGTGCTTAGAAAGCCACTGATGAGCCTGATTTTTGCTTTCTCCAACATGAATGCAGACCATTTGAGGTTATCGATCCGCATGTTTAAGTATTCTCACAGCTGCAGCTGGGGCCAGTTTGCAGACAAATGTCTTGCCAGGAGAAGTAAACAGGTGCTCAAGCAAATGGCTCAGAGAGGCACGGTTCTGAAGTGGTAGTGGACTGAAGATGACAACATATCAACAAGGCTGACATCAAAATGTGACATAAAGAGACTTTTGAAACTGTCTAAGTATTGTAAAGTCAATCGTGTACTTCATTGCCTCACTAATGTCCATTACTGTGCGTGAGCTCAGCAGAAAAAGTGAGAAATGTAGGTTTCAGTGGACAATAAAAGAGGCATCAGTCAGTGATACTACAAAATTACCAGGCCAAATACACACTTCCCACTCATGGTTTTCCAAGCACATGTGTAAGCAAAGGAGACCCTCAAAAAGACAAATAATCCACTTATGCTACTTGAGGTTTTGCTGTGTTTGAGACTTTCTCTTGGCTTTCTCTTGGAAACAACTTTGCCTTTGAAGTGTCTTTCAACAAGAAGCAATAGGTAGTATGTCTTTCTGTAGACATCAGTACCGGCTCCTAAATTAATTCTACAAGCATATAGAAAATGTTAACATACTGTATATCTTAAAGGAGTGATGACATAGCAATAAAAACTAGTTCATGTAGTTGACATTACTGCATATGTAAACACTCCAAAGAAAAAAAAAGTGGCACTTTTTACAGCGGAGGATTGTTTTGGCACGCTAGACCTCCCTTCCTTAGTAATACAATTGGGTGCGGTAATGCAGTTTTACCCAGAGACCAAGTTGGCTTATTTGGCTATAACCTTATTTAGAGAAAGTAGGTCAAGCTGCGGTTGGACTTTGCTAAAGGCTATCTGTTAGCAACATGGGCACTTCAGACAGTGAGCTATGTTTATCAGACAAGACAGCATTTAGAAAATAAATAAACTTGCAGGTAATGACAAGGTTGTGGTCCCCTTCCTCAGTGTTAATGCAGAAGTTTTCTTTTAAATCCATTTGTTTGAAAACCCAGACCTGACTGCTTAGCAGTCACTCAGCTCCACTCACGCAGTTGAACCAGCGAGGGGGGGAAACAGCAGTGGAGGGTGGAAGGAGAGAGAGGGGGGGGGGGGGGGGGGGCTGTTTGCTTGATAGTGTGCTCTTATTGGAGCAATTGAATTACATAGAATGATAGAACTACGTAGAATGATAAGCTGCTGTCTGATTCACCCGTTTTTGAACAAAGAAACAAAGCTGACAGACCATAAACAGGAACTTTGATTCTCACTCTGGACATTCACATGGCCTCATCAGTGCACAACAGATCATATTATACCTCCAAAACCCCAGAAAAGTGAAATTTGATGTCATGGCAGCTTTAAAGGGCACTTTCAGGAATAGAATGGAGGGTAAACTCAAGGGATAATATTTAGCAGTCCAATTTTAACTCAACCCCTTGGGTCATACAGTATATTTAGCGTTACCCTGGCTTTACACCTGGTCCGTGAGCGTAGCGCAGTGCAGCGGTGCGCCATGCACACCGGATCGCGCCAATGTAGTCAATGGTTTGAAATATATAGAACGCGGCACGTGAGCGGTCCGTCGTCGCTCCGGCACGTTGCGCCGCTACGCTAAAGATACGCGCCAGCTCTACTTTTGACGGAGCATGCACTGACACTGTGCCAATTTCAGTAGTTTGATCAGACCAAACAGGAAGTCAGACACGGGATTCAGTGTAAAACCGGGAAACTTTTGTTTAGGAACTTCCTAAACAAAAGCCACTGTGCAGATTTTAAACTGCTGAACTATCTGAACATGACATCATCTCCGTGTCCACAAGGTTTCAGTGAAATAAAAAACCATGACGCACAAACATGTGGACAAAATTAACCATTTGGATGAGAATCACGGGCGATCTTGCAGTCCCCCCCTGTGATTCTGTGATGCCATGAATTTTGCAACAGCTGGTGCGCTTGCGGGCGAACAGTGCACGTTGTAAATGCTCGCGCCATGGAGGTCGGAGCAAAGCTGTTGCGCTGCACTCACGGACCTGGTGCAAAGCCGGCGTTACTGATTATCCATGGTCAACGATTGCATGCTACGTGTTTCATCTGCAAGCAGACAATAAGATTTCAGGTTTTCAACCGACCAACCCTAACAGACTCAAATAAGCAAACAACCACCATGATCAAGGAAGATAAAAAGTTGTCAGTTGAAAATTGTGGGTTTTTTCTTAAGAAATGAAATTGCAAAACATCATTACTAAAATTTCTTGCCTTTAATGTGTCCTTTATCCTGATCAGTCAAACTGAAAACAAGTTCATCCATTAGGGGAAAAAATCTGTCAAAAATAAATGATGTACAATAAGCTGGATGCATAAATATTATCAAAAGGTATCAATAAGACCAAGTTATTTCTGCAGCATTGGATGTACCATGGAGTACAAAATTAGGCATCAAAAACAAGAAACTATGGGACAAAAGGGAGATGTTGCAAAGAACTGCAAATCCTCCCAAACTGAAGGAAAGATGAGATGAAAACTGGTCAAGGAAACTGCCAAGAGACCTGCAGCAGCATAGGAGCTGCGGGAAGTTCTGGAAGTCACTGCACATGATAACAATCTCCTTTATTGATGCCTCAGATGGTGATATGTCACCTATGTGTTCAATCTTACTGCAGCCATAATAAATACCGAACTCAGAGCAGAATACACTGTAGCTAGAGGTAAAGTAAGGTTATGGATATTTATCCTTTTAGTCTTATAAAAAATTCCATGAAAAAATATATTTTATTGGATGCAATCCATATGGAGTCCCCACAAAAGTTTTCAAACAGCTAGCATGGACCGAGCTGTTACTGCATCTTTCCTTTCACAACATCTATAGCCTCGTTTCCACCCGCGGGTCTGGGTCAGGTCGGGCCGGGCCAGGCCGGATCGGGTGGGTTTGGGTACGGATGTGTTGATTTCACGCTGTGTCCCCACAGCAACCTGTACCCTTATGGAGGCGGAGAATTAGCTGGACAGCGCTGCTACGTGATTGTGTGACATCATCGCCGTGTAACACCGTTTAACCAAAACACCGGCGCCACACGTGACAGAAACAGAAAGGAGTCACCCCGGCTTTGTTTTTACACTGGGTCACGCGGGAAGTGGCGGATTTTTCAATGAATCAGCTGATTGCTGTGTATTAGCTCCACCTCTTTGGTCCGGATCGGTTAGATCAGTACCCCTACCGAAGGGTGCCAAAAAAGTAGTCCGGGTCGGGTCGGATATGAGGGTACCCGTCCCAGTTTTTATCTGTGGAGACGCAAAAAAACGTGGACCGATCCGGCCCGACCCGACCCAGACCCGCTGGTGGAAACGGGGCTTATATCTATACACACCTCGTCTTTATACACGGGAGAAAGTCTGAACGCTTTTATAAGCACGGATGCTAATCAATATTTCCCAAATGGCTGGGCTGACCCCCAAAATATGGCATCTCAAGAAAATGTTAATGCTGAAAGAAGGTAAGTAGTGTTCTGGTGATCAATTGGATGAACTTTAGTGATTTTAGTGCCAAGACCCTCCTCTCCACAGCAACCACCAGCCCCTCCAATGAGACACCAATAGATTTCCAACTAGGTGAGGGATATTTTCTCTACCACTCATCCTTGATCTTGTTCTTTCCATACTTGCTGCAGCTCCTGACTTAGGTGAGATTTAAATCAACAGCTTCATCTTTCCTCTTTTGACTGCAGAGTTCTTATTGTAGCAAATGAAGCACCAATCCCAAGATCTGGAGATTAAACTCCCTCCACCTGGGGCACCAACCCATCCCTGTACAGGAGTCAGTTCACCCTCTTCTAACACAGAAGCATTGGCCTTAGACTTGAAGCCAAAGCTCATCCTGACCACTTCTCATTTGACAGTAAGCCACCTCAGTGTGCGCTGGAGGTCATAGCTTGAAGTAGCCAATAAACCACGTCATCCACTAAAAACAGCGAGGTGATCCTCAACCCACTGAACTGGACACCTTCTGGCCCTTGGCTGCACTCAGAAATTCTGTCCATAAAAGATCGGAACAGAATCTGTGACAAAGGGCAGTCCCAGAGGAGTCCAATTCCCCGACCAAACTCCTCGCTCTGCTCAACAGAAACCAAACGAGTCTTATCCAACCCCGCTGTCTGAGCAGAGCTGTTCACATCACACTGACTTAGCTAATATTCCCACAGTTGTGCTTCCCTGCTCTGAATACACCAAAACTCCTTCATCCTGACCAAGACTTAGATGGATAACGGCTGGTTTTAACCTGCACCAGTTCCTTCGGAGGATAATGTTAGCTATTATCTACATCCTCAGACTGTGGATTAATAAGTTCTTTATTTTTGTCTTTTATCCTTTCATTCAGATATTTGTTGATGAAGAAAGTATTCCTTTTTCTCTTAAATGCTGCTGTATTCACATAAAAAAGGATTAAAAAAACGTACTTGGAGCTGCATTGCACTTAAAATTCTCCCATTGAAAAGCTCAGTCCCTCAGTGTGTTGTATCCTCCTTTTCTACCTTTTCCTCACTTTTTCATGTGCTGCTTTCACTGCATTTGCATCCATTTTTCTTGAAAAGACAGGCAGCCGGAGAGGACAGCTATTCCACGGGGAGTGGCATACATACAGCTCCGAGTTTTTCTGCCATTTTAAAGGCTTCTGACAGCAAAAGTAAAGCTGAATGTACAAACGCCAATATCAGATATCTGAGCTGCATTCTGAAAATAGATGGAAATGATGTTTTACAACATGATGATGAGTTCTTGGTGATCATCACTAACAGAAGTTTGTTGCTGATTAAAAGGTGATTAAACTGTTAAATACTCAATGTTCCCACAGTTCAAACTTGTCACATCTTCATGGATTATCTACGTGCTGCGTTTCTTTCAGATCATGCTGCCGTTACTGAGATGCATGTGAGCTGCATTTTAAGGCTTGTCATGGATTAACAGGAGAGAAGATGAGGGTGGATGACGGGTGGTGGAGTCTTACCTCTTCACGTATTCTTTTCACGGTTTCTCCTTTCTGTGGAAAGACAACAGACAGACAACAGAGTTGAAAACGTTCTTTTAGGAAGCTCTAAAACGTGCTACAGAGGTAATAGTAGGTGCTTATTAACATGAGGAAATCAATTAATGTTGTACAGGATTAAAATTAGGTGTATAATAGTGGCAATGTTTATTATAGATTTAATTGTGTGTCTGTTTTATCTTTAGTAATCCAGTTTCACAGAGAACCTACAGTAGAAAATTTAGATCATGAAGGTCTCTTCTTCACTGCTTTTCTAGCAGGGCTGCGAGCATGGACAGTAAAACCCTGTCGTGGTTCAGAACTAAGCAGGATGTCGACTGTTCCATCAACAAAAAAGGCAACATGGCTACCTGAATCAAATTGAGGTCCCTGATGCTGCCTACAGAGAGACTTCTAGGTCTCCAGCAGCTGTTTACTCAGTCATACGGGCTTCTGCTCCTTCCAGTCCACCATGTCCCTCTGAGGAATGTCATCTGTGATTGTGCAATGGTAGAACAAGCTACCAAAGTCAGATCAGGGGTGTCGCCTTGAGCATCTGAACACCCGAACAACAATTCAACAATTGAACATCATCAGGGTGTCGTTGGTGTTATGGAGTGTTCAACATCTGCACCATCAGACCTTGTTGGTGTCCATTTCAAGCCTTCCAACAAACTACCATTTGGTCAATCTATTGGTGCTGGTATCTGAGCCAGTTCAGGTATAGTTCAACTTTAAACAGTTTCTGTGTCCCAAACACAAATCAGCAGCTGGTTCCAGAAAAGCCAGGCCTAAGAACTACAGCACCGTCTCTACCATTGACACGGGACAGGTCAGTTAGCAATTTTTGGGGTTTTCTCAGGCAAAAGCTGGGAACGATGCAGAAGATCCTTTTTTGGACCCTCCCATTGGGGTCCCAGTCTTACTGATCCAATCCCCTAAGGGTGGAGCTACCACTACAATCCACTGATTGGTTGAAATAAACACCTCCCATGCAATTTGGCAATAAGAACCTAAGTAGCACCATGTTTAAATATACTGTGATTTTCTTTCAAGAAAGAACACAAACTGCTGAATGTTGCATCTACCAGGTTAGGGTAGTTGGCTGTGGAAATGAACAGAGGTCAGGGTTTACTGGACCAAGCAACACTAAACCGTCCATCCCAAGTCAGACCCCTTGGTAGAAACATGGCTGAAAGGTTCTGCCTCCCATTCTGGTCCTAGACATTCTACCATTTACAATGAAAGAGCACTCTGGGAACAGATATTTTGTTGTGTGGAATGAAATTTTTAGGCCTAATTATACTGTATGATGAGGCTAAATCACCCAGTCCCTCACAAGGATTTCACAGTATTTTTTTTTCAGATTGTTGCTACTTAAAATGCCTTATTTTGTAGCAACTTTCGTGAATATTCATAGTCTTTGATGACGATTAGCAGATTTTTTTTTGTTCCAGCCTCCTATCATGGTGATTTGTCTCACCTGTTTTCTTCTCTCAGACATTCTCTAAAATTTTTTCAGTTAATGACTTTTTCTTTTCTTTCACTACAATGTTGGTTTGCTTCAATAACAGCTTATCCCCATTTTCATGCAGAACTCTGGGAATGTGCCGTGAACGGTCCTCAAACAATGGTCTTCACATTTCTCTCTCACACCTCTACATGTCCATATTTAAGAAACGGGGCGTAAAATTGCTGATGTATGTCTATCAGGTAATGTGCAGAAGTGCAATGATTAGTCAAACAAGCAATAAAGTTGATGTGGCTGGAGAAAATGGCAAGAATGTGCAGAATTTAGGAGGACTGGCTGAAGTTTGTATATAATAACAATTTTGTGTTCTATTTTAAATTTTGAGTCTATAAAATATCACATTTTAAAAGGAAATTTTGAACTAGAAAATTTGATTGAACTTGGCAGTCTCAGTCAGATCTCTGGCTGAAGAGTTCTGAATCAGCTGGAGGAGTTTGACAGCACATTCACATGACAACAGACTGAGGGACTTAGTTTGATTTGACGGGTCTTGATCCCCAGACTCCTGGGTGAGAGTCATACGCATTTACCACTCAGCCAAAGGGATATCCCTGTGGCCAAGTAGCTGGGGCACATGATCAATCGGAGTCATAGTGACAAGACCCCACACTGTCACATGTCTCCCCCTCTTTCCAAGAGCACATACTCATGCTTCACACAGGCTGCCACCAATTTAAAATCCATGGACTGTTTACCAGCGTCACATGGATCCTGGTGACAATGCCAGAATTTGGCAAGGTATAGGCAACGGAGGGCCCGGGCGGGATTCGATCCCACAGACTTCCAGGTGAGAGTCACACACGCTTACCAGTCAGCCAAAGTGATATCCCTGTGGCCAAGTAGCCAGGGTGCATGATCAATTGGAGGCATAGTGACAGGACCCCACACTGTCATATCTTGTTTGCTTTGCTTGCACACTGAAAGAAGAGGAAAATCTGGCTCACTAGCCACGTTTACATGGAGCCAAATATACTCATTGCAATTGGTTTGAAAGCTCTATCGGAGTAAAACTGATCAGTGTATACACCTCCTTCCGAATTATAAGTGCCAGAGCTGAAGAATTTTCATTCGGTTTCACAGGGGTAGAAAATATCTTTTACCAAACCGATCATACTTAGAATCAGAAACTTGTGAGGTTGCGTTCTTAAGATTTTTACATACTCCAGGTGAGAATTTGCTTCTTGTTCTCAAGGCCACGAGAACAAAATGATGTAATTGTGTTCTCGCAGTTGTAATTGAGGATATGTTCCGGCTTGTTCTCTACCTGTTGGCCAAGTAGAACTTTCTTCTTGTGGGACTCTGAGAAGTATTGTGCGATTGGTGGGACACTTAAGGCAGGTAGGGTTAATGTGGAGAAGCTTGGCGCAAAATTGTTACTTCTGTATTTCCGCAGATGCGGTGTTGAATGAATAGTTTTTAACAGCTGACCGAGATGGAGAGAAAATTTGAAAATGTAAACAACACACTCGGCATTTAAAGTTAGAGTCCGGAGTTTTCCCCCTGAAAATAAATGCTAGACTTGTGTGAGTGAAACCTAGTTCAGTCTGCACCTTTGGGCCTCTACTCTAGTGACGCTGAGTTTTGTTTGCAATTTCCTCTCCCTCTGACTGTATTTCATTTTTTTCCCTTTTGTTTTGTTCAGCACGTTTCTGGGTGGAGATTTGCATTTTGTCTCTAGCTATTGACAGAGGTAAAGGTGTAGTGCCCCTGGGCGCTTGGTAGCTGGTCTTGGTCCACTGGGGCCTGGGCCCTGAGACCGCGGGGGGCTCCAGTGGGGACCACCCTCTGTCGCCCTCAGGGGGATGCATGTCCGTCCCTTTGTGGGGTGGCTGGGGTCCGGGCCTTTGGGTAGCTGCTGGGGGCCCGGGTCTCGGGCTGTGCGGGCTCTCTCCTCCTTGCAGAGACGAGGTTGCATCTGCATGACTGTATTGCTGTGACTAGGTTTCACCTCTTCTTTGCGTAGTTCTACATGCGTACAGATGCGGGCACGAAAAAGTTCCACCTTTTTCTGGCAGAAGTGGTGCAGTAATAATGGACTATTACTGCACTATTACTGGCTAAATGATTTGTCCCGTGAATCCGTCATCACGCACGGTGTCCAAACTTGGCCTGTGGAAACGTCCTTGTTCCGGGCATTCATTTATGCTCTGAAATCATTTCCCCTAGGCACACAGGCGTTTCTCTGTGCGATTGAATTAGCAGAAAAGTCACTGGTAAGTTGCTGGTAAGTGGCTGGCAGTCAGCAGAAAGGGGAACTTTTTCATGCCTGCATCTGTATGTAAGTTCTGATGATATTTAAGTCACCCGCAGGTCCTCCTGAGGGGGATTGCTAGTTTTGTTTTCCAGCGGAGACCTTGGAATGTTGTTTAGGGGTTTCTGTATAGATGCACCAGTGAACTGTGTAAGTGTGTCCATTTTTCTCTCTCCTCTCTCTCTTCCTCACCCCTTTCTCTTTGTTCCACTTTCTATCATTGCTTCTGTTGGCTTTCATTTTTCTCTTGTCAAGCCCATCAATTCAATGTTAAATGCTGTAATAAACAAATGTTTATATAAAGAAATAAAATGAATAAACAGGATATCAAGGGGAGCCTTGTGTTCATATCGATTGGGGCAAACTTTTTTTTTTTTTTTTTTTAGTTTACACTGGAAAACCAGGGTCAGTGTTGGTTTGGCTTTCACCGGCTTTTGAGTTTTGAAGGAGATGCTTGGGCTGAAGAGCGATGTGGCCATTAGACTGAGGGGCGGGGCTCTAAGTTTGAATAGTTTTACAAACAGAAACAGGGAAAAACTCCAGATTCTACCATTAAATACACGGACACCACTACGTGCACAACTCCGCCATGGCACGGCCAAGTTTGTGGTAAATATAAAATCACTGGGTCAACACCATCTTCCCTTTGCTGAACTCCCTGCCCCATTGCAGCTGTATTGACAAGACCAAGGCAAACTGGTTTCCTGTTCTTGTGGCCTCAAGAACAAGAACAAAGTTCTTGCTTGCCGCAGAGTATGAAACAAGCTTTACAGCGCATGCTCCGACTTGCCATAAATGCGCACCTGTTTCCTCTCTTTGGAAGATGGTGGCCAACAAACAAATCCCCTGGACAGTGGCAGAAAGTTATCCTTTAAATCCAAAGTCTGGGGCTTGTCACACTTGGCACAGTTGGAGTATATCCGGAGTAAAAACAATAGGGGGTAACATGCTTTACATTAAAACTTAACCGTGACCCATGGCAGCGGCATGGTGCCCAGACCCACCTCCGTAGGTGTACAACGGTTGCTGCAACATGATTGCGTAATTCACCCATGTGATGAAGAGGTAATGAGGTATGAATATACGCCGCCTATGTAGCAGCCCTGCACCCGCTGATGTATGTTTACTGCTCCTACTATCCTTCAAGCAATTCAGAAAACGTGAAGAAGAGGAGAAACAACATTGCTTCAAAAGATGTAAAAGAAGGCGCCCTTTGATTGCGTAATGTGGTCACATGATGTGGCGACATAGAGGCACATTTCCAACTTTGCAAGTTTGACCAGAGGTTATTTGTACCAGACTTTCGACACCCTGTGTGTTGAAACAGGATTAAACCAATCCAAGTATGACCCTGCCCTCTGTCTCTATGCCTTTTCCTTTGTGTTGTTTGCGGTACAGTAGGAGCACATTAAGTTACTGCTTGAAAGTTCTGCAAAAACCACAATAACTGCAACATTCAGTTTGTAGACCTCCGTCTTTGATAACTCAAGTGATGCAAACATCTTTTTGCGCATGTCTGACAGGACTGTTTTGCTTAAATGTTAATGCATGTGCATACCAGATGTTAAAGCTGATGTCCAGTGAACAAGAAGGTTAGAAATATAAAAATAAAATCCATTTTTGGACATGTAAATACAATTCCAAAACACCATAAGAGGCTCCTCCTCCTCACCCTCATGTCATCAATGACCAACATTTAAGGAGCTCTATAACATTCAATGAGAGCACCCTGGAAGTCACTTAATGACGAGAACGTGGAATCCGGTGCGTGAACATGTGACCCAGAGGGAGGCTGACCAGGCGTCCATGTATGAGGCATCAGAACGTGTCAAATGACCAGCATAGTCTTAATGTGCCCACAGAGAAATGTTTGGAAAACCAGTCAAAGTACATTGACATGCTAAAATCATGGATATATCTCTCAGTGCCACTTCAAGACAAAATATTCTGAATGCCATGCCAGCACCAGTTTCCTGGATCAGAGACGGGAACTTTAGAGATGAACTGGTTTTTAAACCACAAGTGGAAGCACTTTAGTGGAAAACTCTTCTCAGAAATATTGCTCCGATTCCCACTTCAGTGAATGAGCACAGAAACTAAAGACCACCTGATGAGGGACCTGGTGGACCCTCTCAGACTGGTGAAGATGCAGAAACTCCTGGATTTCCACTCCAAACCTCATCAAGCTCAACTCACCTGTGAACCTGGTCTTCTCATGTTCTGTTTTATAGATTTAGTTGTCAAAGCTTCATTTTCCCACCAGACTCAATTTCCATTGTTCTTCACTTGGAAGTGAGTAATGTGTGGAGCGTTCCTTTACAGCAACGTCCCCTGAGTGTAAAATACTGGAAAAATCCAGGTGAGGAACATGAATCAGTGATGCTTAGCGCCTACTAATCAACCGCTGCTGGGATGCCCTGGAGCATCCTCCTGGTGCTTTGGGCTGCAAACAGGTCGGAGAGTCTGCATCTGTGTGTGTAACACAAAAATCTGTCTAACAACAACTTCTCAGAGACAATGTCCCTGTGATGACAAACAGCAGATATAAACTGGACACATTATGTTTGTTTCTCATTTTCACCTGGTTGGAGCTGTGGAAGACTTATCTCAACTGTCACACCAGTTTGTTTGAGCCTGATTGGACGTCCTCAGTGTGCATCAGTTCTACTCTGCGCTTGACATGCTGCTTTAAAGCTGCAGGAAGCCCCGGAGAGCAGCTCCTGCTTTGCAAATACAGACTGACACAACCCAACTACAACTCTGTTGCACGGTAATGAAACCTTTATGTCATCTTTATGTCACAGATTATGTTGCACATTCAGGTTAAATCTACATATATAGTGAAGAAAATCAGCCCAAATGGTGGATTTGGGAACGTTTGCGGAGGCAGAAGTCATTATCACACCTCATTCTGCTGTATTATTTGGAAAAATAATATTTTTTTTTTCCCATACTGACTCTCAGCCCCTGAGATCTGCTCCTCAGAGAGCACAGATCGGGATGACATGGCCTGACTGGAAATTTTACACACTTTTAATGCACATTTCATGGCAGCCGGATGCTGCAAGAGGAGGATCACACCGCATGTTAACTCCAGCTTCATGCAGTTTTAGAAAAAGCCAAAGGATGAAGATGGCTTAGATTTGATAAGTATGAAAAAGAGTTATTACAAATGTTTTGTTCCATTTATTCAATTTTTCACAGATGCCAAAAATTGTTCCAATGTAAAAGCTGAAATGCCACATCCCCAGAGAAATCCTTTCCGGTAGAAGGGACACTTTAATTGCCTGACATGCACAGTTTTTCTCACATTTTTTTCTCTTGCATGCAGTGAACTGCTATGCTCTTCGCATTTGATTAGAGTTCACATGTTGGAGGTAGTCAAAGAAGCAAAAGAACTCACCTTTCCAATGATGCTTCCGACTTCCTGGAGAGAAAACAAAAACGGGAAACATGAATCATCCACATAACAGACCTACACGAGAAAAACTCAGACTCTGTGTGATGACGAAGACTTTGAATTAAAAATGAACTAAAAATAAAATCAAGTCAAATGTGAAGCTGCTAAAATAAGCCAGGTTGGATTTCTGGTTTTGTCCTTGTTTCAGACTCCAAATCCTAAAAATTTACATAATTTGTAATACATCGATCAATGTCATATTTTTCTAAACAGTATTTTTAGGACAAAATCTTAAAACATTCACTGTTCACTTTATCAGATCCACCTGTCTTTTCCTGTTAATATCTGACCAGCCAATCACATAGCAGCAACTCAATACTTTTGCTCATGTAGACGTAGTCAAGATGATTTGAAGTTCAAACAGCATCAGAATGAGGAAGAAAGGGGAAATAAGTGACTTTGAATGTGACATTTCAGTCCTAGTATGTCAGAAAGTGCTGATCTACTGGGATTTTCACACACACAACCATCTCTAGGGTTTCCAGAGAATGGTCTGAAGAAGAGAAAAATCCAGTGAAGCAGTTTTCTGGTTCACAGAGGTCAGAGGAGAATGGGTAGACTGGTTGGAGATGATAAACAGATAACTGAAAGTTAAATAAGCACTGGTTCCAACTAGGGCTGAATATCTTTAGGAAAAAAATCTAATTGCGATTTTCTGGTAGATATTGCAATTTCAATTTGATTCAGGATTTTCTTCAAATCCAATTTCAGCACAATATTCATAATGTGCAGTAACATTTACAAACATGACAGAAAATTCCATCAAAAACATTGAAAATTATTACTCTTTATCAAGGATGAAAACTAAAAGGTTAGGTTTATCTCACTTTTAAATGCATTCATTTAAAAAAAATGCATGTGCATGCATTAGAATTCCCAGGATTTTCAGAATCCCCTGCAGTCCTTCCTCCCTCCACCACTTGATCACCTAACTTCCACTTAAGGCCCATTTATGCTCCCTTACGTACGTAAATGGCAACATCCGTTTCATGCGTCGCCCTGCGTGGCTGCCTTCATACTTCAATGCATCTTCTGCGTTTCCATGGTTCATAAATCAGCTTCTCTGCTAGACGGCAGTGCTGCCTGTCTCTGTGCCTTGGCCATGTGATGTTGAAGATATGAGTGTATTTTCGGGCAAACTCGCACAACCTCTCCTCAAAAGCTCCAGCCATGGCTACAGATGCTCTCTGTCTGTTTTTCTTTCTCAGGTGCTTTTATTGGGCTGTTTGGCCCTGGAGGTTTTTGAGTTGTTTATGTTCCGGTTCCTGTTCTTCTTCTCTGGTCCTGCATATCAGCAACACAGCTCAACACTGACCCCGCAGTTTCCGGTGGTATTGCTCCGTCCTCGGCGTCGAGTGACGGATCAACAAGCTCCTCGAAAACGCACCAAATTACATGAGTAACCGATGCAGACGACGGGCGAAACTGTTCGGCCGTCTGCGTATCCGTCTTCTGCGACGAGCATAAATGGACCTTTTTCAAATCAGGTAATGTGCACGCCGCTCTGCACACTTGAATTTCCCACCGGATGAATTAAGTATCTATCTACCTATCTGTTTATTTTCATTACCACTACCACAATAACTAAAAGTCCAGAATAAGAACGTTACTGTGCCATTTGATGAAAAGATGAAAATAAATAAATAAATAAATCAGCTGCCAGTGAAATAAGTTGAAATTGACAAAAGCAATAATAAATAAAACATTTCATGAAAATCATGACATTGATTTTGAATTGTGGTTCAACAGACAAACAAAAAACAAAACAAGCAAACAAGCATGATGGGGCTCCTTAACTAAAATATTGTTGAGCAACACTTTGAGGCAACATCTGCAATCAGATGTTTTCTGTAACGTCCAATCAGACGTCTGCACCTGTTGACAGGTATTTTGATCAACTGTTCATGAGCAAGGTGCTCTAATTTGTCTGAGACACTTTTGTTTGTTTGTTTTTTTAGATTATTCTTTTATATTACAATTCAGAATCATATACTATTTTACCAAATTATAATTTAGTAAATTTCATGTTAGTAAGTTTCATGTTATTTGAAATACTATTGTGAATTTAGGCTTTTCTTTAATGGAAGGGAATGTAAACTCTCAAGCATAACTAAGTTTTTTATATATATATATATCACATTAAGATGGAAGTGAAGAAAACATTCATAAAGCACTTTTAGTGTACTGTTTTCAGGCTTTCATGTCTAGAGAGAAAACATTATTTAATCTACCTGATATTTTCATCTCTAAATCTGTAAGTTTATTTTTTTTATTCTGTCATTCATGGTAAATGTTGAAAAGGGGGCATGTTCTGTAAATCCAGCACTGTTTGACGAACCAGTTCTTCCTCACCTTTCCGTGCATGAGGAGGCGAAGTGTGAGTGTGACCCCCATGGCGCCGTCTCCGAACTCCTGTTCACAGCTCATGGTAGAGGTGTTGGTGTGGTGGGTGGAGGTGTGGGTGGACTGTATCGCTGGGAGACGCATGAAGGTCCAAGGCCCCGAGGCGTAAGGAGCTGTCCAGAACACCACAGAGAACCCTTTGGAGAGCCGTTAAGGGTCCCTTGGAAAGCTCTGGAGCTGTCAGAGGGACGAGGGGACGTCGGGTTCTGGGTCTACTGGAACTGGACTGGAGAGGCTGGAGGCAGGAGTGGGATTCACCCTTACTCCTGTTTCTGTTCTGTGTGGACAAGAGAAACAGAAGAAGATTTAAAACATGTCATCTGATTATGAACAGCTCTAATTAGACCAGATGAAGGTAAGATCAACGAGAGCTCAGCTGATAATAGATCAAAATACCACAGAGGCAAACCTGTGTGTGGTTTCCCTTCTGGTCTGATCAGTCTTTTTAACACATATGATGACCTGAAATAAACTTAAATGAAAGTTTCCTGTTGAGTTCAGTAAAAGTTTGTTGAATTATTCCACCATCATATTTCAGATGAAAGGTTATGGTCTTAAAGTTGGAACTGGTCTGCTGTTGGTTTCAGGGTGGAGCACTGGTGTCACTGATCTACAGGGTGATCCAGAAGTTTAGTCATATTAATGCAGATAATTTAGTCTTGAAGTGGAGAAAAACAAAGAAGGCAACTTGTGATGTCTGTAAAGTCAACATTACAATGTCTGAGTCCTAACAGCCGAGGAGAAAACAGCTCGCATCACGCACTCTGATGCAATCCAGAGACACACAACTTCCAGCAGACATGCAAAGTCTGAAGGCATCACAGAGAAGCTGCTCAGCTTTATCACACTGTGGATAAAATCCTTCCATCCTGGAAAGATTTATCCAGAAACTGAGTTTTAAACTGATGTTTGGTGTCAAACATGAGCACAGCTTCTGTAATAATTAGGGGGGAATGGCCTAGTCTGGTGGGTAGCCTCGTAGTTATAAAGGTGGGCTTGTTTCTGGAGAACCTGGGTTATATCAGCCAACTGCTGTCTAGCAAATCTACTAGAGGTGGGTAAATTTCAGGGCGTAGGTAAGAACAATGTCTGTGTTTGCATAATTTTACTTAAAAAATTATGCAAACTTGCCTATAGAAAATTAGGTTTTTATTTATGGAGGTTCAATCAACTCGAATGGTTTAAGTTAGAACTTTTTTTTAACCTGAAAAATTTGATTAAGCTGTAAGTGAACGAGGTTGTGGAAGAAAGCTGATGTGTTTAATTTCACATAAATTAGATGAGATACTTCATACTAACTTTGTTATATTTTGTACCAACATGATGATTCCTAGTTCATTTTACTTAAAGTAATTGATGAAGTGAAAATTGTTCTTGCTATGTAGGAACTTATTCCGATTTTAGCAAAAACTAATGTTAGACCTCTGACATCTCTGTGGTACAGCAGCTGTCTGTGTAGTAGTTATTAAATACAGGAAAGAAAAAGCGAGTTGAAAGCAGTCACATGACACTACCAACATTATTTATAAATCCTTCATTTACATCTTCAAATGATCATTCTAATAGGTAAACTGGGTTTTTCGTTTTAGGGTAGAACCTATCTACACTTAGACTGCTAAAAAAATAGACATGACAACAAAGTTTAGTTTTATTTCTACATCTTTCTTGAAACAATCTAAACTTTTTTGTGTGTGTCATTTGAATTATTGATCAATTAAATTAAATAAAAACTACCACTGTCAAAAAATGAATCCTGATTGATCACATTCCTTTTATAACTTCTAACATGTTTAGGATGAAAGGTGTCTCACCAGAAATTCTGCATTTATCTTTAGTAGACAAGACTACTGAAACCCTGTCCTTACATGTCTCCCTGAAGTGCTTCACGTGGCAGTTTAGTCCAAAATGCTGCTGATACGGTCCTCACATGCTGACTTCACAACTGTGTTAATGTGAAGCTGAAATTCAGGTCTGAATCCGGGACTGCTCCCAGATTTCTGGCTTGGTTTTAGCCTTTAAGTTGTAAAACAAAAGGTCATGTATTTTCTGCATATAGCAGTACGAAAGAATAAATTTATCTCTTGATTTACAATTGGATTAATTTAGGATTAATCTTTTGACAGCCCCAATAAAAACAAAACAAAACAAAACAAAACAATTAAAAAAAGCTTTTTTAAAAGTACAGTACTGGATGATTTTTACTGCCAAAGTAAAAGTGCAAAGTCTCATACTGTGAATTATCTCAAATTTGTTGTTAAAAGAAGTTCACTGCATTTTAAGAAACCTGCTCCCTCACCATCACTAATTTCCCTGTACTCATGTTTATTACACTGATTGAACTTAGGTAAGTTACAGTAAGTTATCTAGCATTTTGCCCTCCAAAGTTCTTAAAACTTATTTAAGATTAGTATTATTAACAACAAAGTTCAAATTAAGTTATATCAACTAGATGTATTCTATCAAAACCAATGTTACATTTTAAAGTAAAAGTACTACGAAAAAAAAAAAAAAAGGAAAAAAATTGGGGGGGAGAGGAAAAATTGGATGAAAGGGGGTGGGGGGGGGAGTGGAATATCAGAGAGGGGGAGAAAATAGAAAAGATCAGATTAATAAATAGGCGGGAAAACAAAGAGAAAGGATAATATCGTCTTTCGAAGGAAAATCTCAAATATGATTGTGACCCCTTATATTAAAAATAAACCAGATTAGGAGAAGAGTATCAGATAGGTATAGTTGTATTATACTGTATATCTCATAAAGAACAGTTCTGGGGGTGTTGTAGATACAGTTGTAATGGTCACCATAGATCCCAGGACTTGAAGGCACTTTCATCAGGTTGGATTTAATTCATGGAACAACTGAGAGACCTCAGAGACCTGCTGGGTTTTACCCAGTGACCAAGTCAGAGATACTGTGAAGTTCTTTATAGACTATTAGTAAGAGTATATTGGACTGATTTAAAATGTGTGTGTTGGTATAAAACTCTGCTGCATATTGAATGAGTTAAAGCTGTCCTATTGATTGTTTGGAAAACTCTCCAAATAAACTGTTACAGCATTCTAATGTGATCAATATGACTGCATGGACCAAAGTCAGTTTGGGATAAAAAGTTTCTAACTTTCAACAGTTTCGAAGTGGCACAAAACATTTGTGGTCATGTCTGGTCTGCATTGCTTTCCATTGGCTCAATGCATTACAGTATAACCCTAACATTTACAACTGAGTGCCTGATTAACCCTGAACCTAAAACCCCATCTTAAACAATATGACTCCATCACTGTGTTAATTTATGTTTCTATTTACTTTCTCAGCAGATATGGACTCATTTGTGTCTAATGTTAGATATTAGACAGAGCTTTCTTTATCCTCCTCATTCATTTTGTGTATAATTCAGTCCACCGTCAGAAAGCCTGCAGTTGCAAAGCTTAACGGTGAAAATGCAGCAGTACCACATGACATCATGGGAACAGTGTCGAGCAGTGTGGCCCACGTTTGACCAGCTAAAGAACCAAAAAAGAATACAAAGCCATGATGTAATGCAGAGATGCACAAGTCCAGTCTTCGAGAGCTACTATCAAGCTACTTTTAGGGCACACCTTCTCTGACACACCTGAAGCAAATGAAAGGCTCGTTAACAGGCCATTGCAGAACTGAATGACATCAACATGAGGGATTTAAGCTATTTGATTGGTGAGTTGGAGAAGTTGGGGATAGTAACTCTCAAGGACTAGACTTAAGAACCCCCAATATGTATTTACATATATATATATACAGTATATTTATATATTATTTTTTCCTTTTATATTTTAGTCTTTTATATTGTATACATATTTTATCTTCTTACTGTTAATGTTCCATTGTGTTACTGTTTTATTGTATTGTGTATCTTTTTACCTGCCTAGGGAATACGGATGTAAATTAGCTTCGGGGGGAGGGGGGGGAAAAAAAAAGAGAAAAAAAAGAAAAAAGAGGAAAAAAAAAAAGAAAAACGAAAAACACACAGGGGGCAGAGCGCCCCTTAGCTATAATCTGACATGCTTACGTTTGTTACCGCAGATGTTCATCAGTATGTGTTGTCCCTATCAAATAAAATGAAATGAAATGAAATGATGTACTCTAATGGTTTAATGCAGGGTTACTGAATACGTGGCTTTCAGTCACGTGACCCGAACGCCGCACGAAATGCAGATTGAGGGCAAGAAGTGTTTTCCTCCGGTTCAAAACACAGCGAAATGAATGACAGCGAGTACGCTGAGGCTTTGAATGGGCTGGTCCAGACACCATATTGTCAAAAAATATATTTATACATAAGATATGACCCATGAAGTCTAAATAAACCAGACTGGTCTGATAATCTTGTAGATTTAGCGGCGGTGAGGCGATGACATCACAAACCTTCTCGTTGCTGACAAAGCAACGCTCATAACTTTTCTTCTGGGCATCCGATCTTAAAAAATTACAACTGTAGGGGGGACAGGTGTCCAAAATAAAGAAGTTAACGTAGTTTGGACGCGTCGGTCTCCCCCATGAGGCTGAGCGTCCTTTCCAATATCGCTTTCTCTCCTTAAGAGGGATTTTCCACACTGTTGAGGCGTTAACCTGTTTGTGAGCAGTGGAGGATGTGTGAGGCTCTGCCACCATCACACACGAGAACAATCAGCTGTTTTGTTTTTTTTAAACCATAAAATGGACTGTACTTATATATAGCATGATTTGCTACATCAGGAGACGTGTGCTGCAAAGCCCAGAATGAGGCTGCAAGCAGGGCAGAGATCCACCCGAGGTCCGCAAAAAAAAAAAAGAAGAAAGCAAGGCTCATGACTTTATGTCTGTCTGATGAATGAATCCTTCAGCAGCCGAGAAGCCGACAGTTATTGTGTTTCATGTCGGGTCAACCAGGATCCAACTAAGCTTTGAATGGCTGTCACCTTGTTTCTGCGGGTAATAGTGAGTTATGCTATTTTAAATAAATAACGTAGCTCATAATTTTGCTAACGCTGAGTGTTTTTATGTGCTTGGATCTTGTATATTAATTTATTTTACGTCTGTTTTCCCAAATTCCTTATCAAGTTTGAGGCTGTGCATAAGTCAAACCGCATTTCTCCAAACTAGGTCTATTATTTACAGAGATCAACAGAAACCCCCCTAAAAACTGGTTTTCTGCCAGAGAGAGTGGGGAAATATCCTTAACAATAAAAAATAAAATAATAATAAATTATCTTACCTGTTTTAGAAAGTGGTCGCTGTAAACTGTGGCATTAGACTCTGCTCCTCCCGACTAAAGGCGGAGGTTTAAAATCCACGTTTTGCAGCGTTGTTTTGTCAGTTTTCGACATTTTTCAACTTTGTTAACGACAGTTTTAGGTACTCCAAAAAAAAAAAAGTATCCTTTTCTCTGATAGCATTATTGGAGCAGCCATAAACTGTAGACACAGAGGCCTTTTCCACACAGATATTATAGGCGACTTTCCTTCTGGCCCTCCGTCTGCATTTCGCGTGCTAGCGTCTTATGAACATGACGTATGCTGCAAGCAACCTATTTGGACCTACAAGGGCCGCAGTCCAGCAGGTTTTCCGTGTCTATGTGTCAAGTCAAGTCAAGTCACATTTATTTATAAAGCACATTTAAAAACCTCAGCTGACCAAAGTGCTGTACAGAATATAAAAAAAAAAAATCTGAAATAAAAACAGAATAAAAACACAAGCACATAAACACATAAACCAAAAATACAAAAACATAAAATATAGATATAAATGTGACACTCTCAAGCTGGGTGGAAGGCCAGTGAAAACAAATAAGTTTTCAGCAGTGATTTAAAATGATCAACAGACTGTGCAGATCTGATGGTTAGGGGCAGGCTGTTCCAAAGCCGAGTAGCAGCAACAGAAAAAGCCCGATCACCTCTACCTTTCAGCCTAGTTCTAGGGACCGTCAAGAGCATCTGGTTAGTTGACCTCAGTGCTCTGACTGGGCTGTAAGTATTCAGAAGTTCCAAGAGGTAGGGAGGTGCAGTACCATTAAGACTCTTAAAAACAAGTAGTAAAATCTTAAACTGAATCCTAAACTGCACTGGCAACCAGTGCAAAGAAACAAGCACCGGAGTAATAGCTCACAGCTTTGTGACCCTGTCAGGAGACGAGCAGCTGAGTTCTGAACAATCTGCAAGCGCAGAAGAAGAGACTGCTCTATTCCAAAATAAAAGGAGTTACAATAGCCCAGGCGACAGGTAACAAGAGCATGGATCGCCCTCTTTAAGTCCTGATACGGCAGATATGATTTGACTTTGGCTAAAAGGCGCAAATGAAAAAAATCTGGATTTGACAACAGAGATTATCTGTTTATCAAATCTGAACCGAGAATCAAAAATCACTCCAAGATTTCTAACATAATGTTTGAAGTATTGTGACAAGGGGCCAATTACACTAATATGACCATCTAACACATCTGACTCACCAAATACAATAATTTCAGTTTTATCCCTGTTTAGCAGGAGAAAGTTCTGAGTCAGCCATAGATCCACCTCAGCAAGGCACTGCAGCAGAGTCAATGGACCCAGATGACCTGGTCTGCAGTGGCAGACAGATCTGCCGGTCGTCAGCAAAACAATGAAAAGAGATGCCAAACTTACTAAAGATAGAATCCAACGGAAGCAGATACAAAGAAAATAAAATAGGACCCAGAGTAGAACCCTGGGGGACTCCACAGTTGAGAGGGGAGGCAGCAGATGAGTACTGACCTAAACTGACAGAAAAACTCCTGTCGGCTAGACATGACTGGAACCAGTTCAATGCTACGCCTCTGATACCAACACATGTATCCAAGCAGGACAAAAGGATCTGATGATCAACTGTATCAAAGGCAGTTGTTAGATCTAAAAGAATCAGCGCAGCTGAACAACCACGGTTTGCAGTTAAAAGCAGATCATTAAAAACTCTAATCAACGCTGTTTCGGTACTATGAAATGCTTTAAAACCCGACTGAAATTTCTGTGAGATACTGTTCTGCTCAAGATAGGACTGTAACTTATTATATACCACTTTCTCCAGGATCTTAGATAGAAATGGAAGTTTGGATATAGGACGGTAGCTAGTCAAGACAGAGGAATCAAGTCCTCTCTTCTTCAGGAGAGGCTGTACAACCGCATGTTTAAAAGCAGCGGGAACACAACCTGACCACAGTGAGGAATTAATCAATTCCACAACACAAGGCCCTATACTCTTAAAAACATCCTTGAATAATCGAGAAGGGATTGAATCTAGAGGACAATTACAAGGTTTCAGGTGTTTCACTATGTCTGTCAGGGAAGACAAGGATTCTTGCTCAAAAACATCAAAAGAAGGGTGACAGGTCAAAGAGGGAACAGGTCCTACCATAGCAAAGGCTAAGGGTAAAGCAGGCCTGGTCAACACAATTTTATCTTTAAAAAATGTAAGAAATCTGTCACAAAGTGCCTGCGGGGGATCACATGGATTTAAAAGAGAATTACGCATCTTAAAAAGGAACTGAGGTTTATTAAAATGAATCAAAATGAGATTGGACAAGAATTGGGATTTGGCCGCTGCGACGGCCCTTTGGTACCTAGGTAAGCTATCACAAAGGATTTCTAAGGAGATCTTTGTTAAATTTCCTTTCAGCACGTCTACAAGTACGTCTCAGAGAACGTGTGGCATCATCAAGCCAAGGTTTAGACCTAAGTGTAGAGCGCTTGACCTTGTATGGGGCCACCATGTCAAGGACATCTCTACAGACTGAATTAAAGACAGCTACAAGCTCATCAGTACTAAGGTTAATCGCAAAATCAGGTACTCCGAGAGCAGAGCTGTTAAGGGCTGCAGAGAAATGAGAAGCAGTTAATGAATTAATTATGCGCACATGACGCACCGGCACCTGCTGTGTAACAGGAGGAGTGGGAAGCACAACAGAAAACAAAAACACAGAGTGATCAGAAAAACCTGCATCACATATCTCCAAAACATGAACATTCAGTCCAGAAGACAAGACTAGGTCCAGTGAATGTCCCAACTGGTGCGTAGCACCTGTTATCGACTGGACTAGGCTAAAAGAGTCTAAAATGCGTAAAAACTCTTTTTCTGGAGGCCTGGATTCACAACAGACATGAATGTTAAAATCGCCCAACACTAATAGACGGTCAAAGTTCTTACAAAGCCCAGCCCAAAAATCTGCAAAGTCCTGCAGGAAGTCCTTATTGAATTTTGGCAGCCGATAAATCAAGGTGCACATTATGGGAGGATCGCAGCATATAGAAAAAGTTTGCAGCTCAAAACTGGAATAACTATCAGCTGGGGCTTGCCGGCAGACAAATCTAGATTAGAAGACTGAGGCCAGTCCCCCACCACACTCACTAGTCTGAAGCCAAGTCTTCGTGATGAACATAAAATCCAAATCATGTGATATAAAGAAATCATTCAGGATGAATGTTTTATTTGCTAGTGATCTAGCGTTGAGAAGAGTCAGATGAAGAGTAGTCTCCTGGGAGTCCATAGAGGTTCTAGACAGACGACGAAGGTTTCCCAGGACCACTCCCCGATGCCTGGCTCCGCCAAAACAAGGTGTCCTCCTCCCGGGGGCGAAGTGAATACGTGGCAGAGGGAGCCAGAAACATGGGTATAATCCACCGACGAGTCAATCGAGCAACCACCTCCCGGCGAGGAGAAACAGGGATGGATGCAGAAGCCAGAGCGCACGAGGACCCTGGCTCTCACCGAGGCTCCAGCGCGTTTGCCACGTTTCCTGTAACGCCTCCTGCCCCGAATGACAGCAGGCCAATGGTAGAGGTAAGCTGGAACAGACGCCAGGAAAGTCGGGGCATCGGCAGTAACGCCGCCAACAGAATTGAGTGTAGACTGTTTCCCACAAAGACTTAATATCCAGAAGCACCTGGCGATCATACACCAGTAGAAAGGTCACATCACAACAACACACATAGAGTATAATAAAAATCACAGCAAATACAGACAGCCCCCGTCAACAGCCGGCCAAACACATTGGCGCCATCTTTCCCGGAAGGTGCTTGAACACAAGTTAATGAGTCATTGTGCAGAGCTTGATTGGCTATTGGATCTATTTAAGTCAGGTATGTTAGAGCAAGGAGAGATGGGAAACCTGCTGGATTGCTCATGGGACCGAATTGAGTAACCCTGCTTTAAAAGTTGCACCACCACCATGTATTGTGCTGCCACTTTTTATATTTCTTATAGACAAGTTTTACAGCCAAAACCATGGGAGTTGCCATGTCTGTTAGTTTCTGCTAAGGGCTTCCGGTTACCACGGTTACAGGGTAATTTACACTGAGGACATATGCAAATGAACAACACTCATACGAAGATCTCCTGAACTCGATGATTTAAAGGGGATATTGTTATTGGGACATATTGTGCTGTACGTGGCTGCAGCAGCTTGTAAAGAAAAAAAAAATGAGCGTTGTAAATTGAGCGAACTTACTGGACGGCAGCCTCACAGCTGCATGACTGACCACGGGTGCAGCCTGCAATCTCCACCTCTCCATCCTTCGTAACTCAAAAAAAAAAAAAAAAAAAAAAAATCCTCCATAACCACTACTCAAGCCTTCTGACAGAAATCATTCATGTTGAACATTTGTCTTCATTGACACTAAACTGCCATGCTTGTGTCGTTATCAACACATAGCCGACTGCGTCACTATGTCAGTATACGCCGTTCCTGATTATCACCATGGACTCAAAGTACGAAATTATATTGCTAGTTGTAACATCAGGTCATTTCATCATATTATCCTCCCTCCCAGTTCAGTGTCGTACCAGGATGAGGAAGTAATAAAACATGTTTTTTTTAATGATAAATAAATGAGAATTTTACCATTTTAGAGACATGACTACTCAGTGTAAATGAATACAGATATTACTCTACAGCTTCCACAGAAACTGATCGATTGTGGAAGTAAAACGGAAATGTCCGTGAAAATAGTCTATAGAAAATAAACATCATGATGTCTTCCACGCTGCCACGTTTGTCTGAAACTGAAGTCAGAGGGAAAATCAGCGCTCTGACTTCTAGTGGATGCATTGCCTTTAACTTTGCCCACGTAAATCACGCATGGAAGCATGTGGGCAGTTATGTTTGAATGAGATGTACCTGTTTATGTACATGAAGGTAGTATGTCCTCCCTGGTTCTGGTTCTACTGGAGGTTCTCTTTCCTGTTAAAAGGGAGGTTTTCCTCTCAACTGTATCCTTGTGCAGCTCAGGATGGAGGATTGAATTAATAAGAGGATTCAATGCAGTTCATTGGTTTCCTTAGCTATATAGTTATTCTATTAATTGGTTATAAGAACACAGTTGTGATAAATTGGACTAATGTGGATTGTATAATAGATTTTTAAAAATTTATTATGATGGGACTACAATGATATGGACTGATATTTATTAAGGGATGTATACTGAGTACTGGTATCGTTTGGTACTGGTCCCTAATCTTAATGGTACTGTTAAAATTCCAGACAAATGATACTCTTATTGATACATTTTGAATGTCTACCTAACCGTAATCACAGTGGTGGAGTAAGACAGACAAACTTCCCTTATTCTCACAGCTGTCCTTCGCATAACCTTTGCATCCGTCCTCTGCAAAGGCATCTGAACAAGTTTTCTCCACCACTGGAGACTCATTCTGTCCAGAGAGATCTCGGCCGCAGCCTGAGAAAGTAAATATGTTGCTTTTTCTTTACAAAAACTGGCCAAATTCTTCAGAAATGCCTCCAACTCACTGATCTGTTTATGTGTGGTTTTCTCGATGCTCTCCTGTTAGAAACGTTTAATTGTAAGAACAGCTTCTGTTAGGTTCGGATCCTCCTTGTGGAAATAAAAAAAAACATTGAATCATTTAAGCTCTTGTAATGTCTTTATTGTTTACTCTTAATTTTGTTGTAGTATCAATAAGAGTATCGATAAATATCGGTACCCATAAGGAGTATCAATATTGGTATTGGTATAGATAAAATCATAACGATATCCATCCCTAGTGCCCTCTGAGATTACTTTGTTGTGAACTGGTACTGTATAAATAAAGTTGAATTTAACTGAACCCTAAAAATCATTTCGTAATCATAGGACAATCATACTAATCTCCCCATTAGTTGGTGTGTTGGAGGATTACTTCTTTGGTCACACTGTTACAAGCTAAATTTCACAACTTCTGAACATTTTTATCCCTTATAGTTTTTATTCAGAGTTGAAATTCTTCTTGCACTGTGGCGAACGTTCTACGATTCTTGATGCAAGGTTAATATGATGACCAGAGCTGATTCTAGGATGAGATATTTAGTGGGGCTGGGCACTCGGAGAGCTGCCCGGCCAGGAAACATCAATTTAACCTTTTTCTACAGTTTAACACAACCACAATCTCATTCCCACATTTGTGAAAGATCAGCAAAACACTATCTGGGAAAGTCTGAGACTAATTACCAAGAGAGAAGCTGTGGCCGATTCCCAGCATACAGTATTGGTGCCTTGTTCCAGTGGTGAACCAGATCCACCAAAACCCACTTTTTCCTCCTAATTTACAAAGATTCTGATCATTTTCATGTCTTACATTTAAGTTATCATCAAGCATCCGGAAACAAAGTTATTACTGCTGCTATTTAAAATCCAAATTCAGCTTTATCTGAATGAGAGAAGCTTATTTTGGGCGTGCCAATGTTGTGTCTAAGCCAGTGGTTCTCAAACTGGGGGGCGGGCCCCCCAGGGGGGGCTCAGTGCTCTGTCAGGGGGGGGGGCCCAGCCAGGCCTATAGTTTTTGTACTTTTACAAAAAATGGGCATATTCTTTAATGCAGTGTATTTTTTCATGTATCTCATGGTAAATGTTTGGGTGCATGTGGCAGCGGTGGTGAGATGGGGGGGCTTGACCTTATAATTTCCAATGAAAAGGGGGCCCTGCAAAAAAGTTTGAGAACCACTGGTCTAAGCAGTGAACCAGATCCATCACAACCCCATTTATTGTTTATTGTTCTTATTTTTTGGAGATTCTGACAGTTTTCCACACTCACATTTAGAATATTTATCATAAAAACAAAATAAGGCTATTTCTGGTGCTATCTGGAATATGCCGGGTGGGCAGGATCAAACCATTTTGGAGAGGTGGGGGTTGCTGTTTTTTTGTTGAAAAATATTAGAAAAAAAAAAAAACTACAATATTTTTTTATTATTATTATTTTTGAGTTTGAAAATAAAAAGCACATCCAGTCAAAACAGTATATCTAGAAAAATCTCTAATTTTAGGGGTGCTGGGATTTAATATAGGGGTGCTTCTGCACCCCCAAAAAGGGGCTAAAATCGCCTATGATCATGATCATCAAATGTTACTGAGTAATTTTACAGAGTGCTGCTCTCCTGTTGGTGTGCCAGCATGTGCACGCTCTGGTCTGTCAGCACACTTAACGCAGCAGCAGGGACGCCGTCCTCACACACAGTCAATTTGCTGGGATGATGGTTAAGAATTCATTTGAAAATTGAATATCTTTGGTGTTGGCGCCCGGTTCCGATGACCTTATACTCTCTCTGATCTTAACTGTGCTGCTCTCATTTACACTTGATTTGTCAAAGCACCGAACTGAAAGTACTTATGAATGTGCCCCTCATGCATCCTCCAGTTATAAGTTGTCTTTGTAGTAAAGCACCACTGTGCCTACAAGGCGCTGCATTGATCCAACATCCTGAGCCGCGGAGCCGTGACAAGCTGATTCCAGCTCATACGAGGTGTGCAAATGAACATTATTTCTCAAGTGTCAGAAGCTAGTCAACAAGTCCGTGCTGTTATTTAAAAATTAATTGTCAGCTCTGTTTCAAAAGCTTGGAGGGGTGGTTGAATTAAACAAGTCTCCGTCTGTGGAAACGCCACTCAGCTGTAATGATACTTAAGTACTTCCTTTTACATAAACCAGACAAAACAGAGAGGGAGAGCAGCCTTTTCTGCATGCTAACGAGGTGCTTTCACTCTTGTCTTGTGTGTCTTTGTTGGAGTGTATGTACACATCTGTGTCACACTTTGATCTTTTTCTGAATAAGCTCGTGTGATTTCTTTCAGCATCTGTGTGGTTTCATGTTTCTGCGTGCCGTCTGGAGATTCTTCCTTCAGGCATCTGTCACTATGCCAACCAGGATCCTTGGCAACAATAAGGTGATGCAGATAAACAAGTAGGTGTGTGTGAATGGGGGCTGCTTCACATCAAAACAGCTGTATGTGTGTGTGTATGAGAAATGTTTGCATGAAAACTTGGATCTGCGTTTGCACTGAAGGCGTCTGCATCTCCCTGCCTCATGAAAAATACACATTCTGAACCAAAGTAGGTCACAAATGCGATGCAGGCTGTCTGGCACGCTAGACAAGCAGCCTCTCATGACAACGCAACTCCCACAGACACACATATACACGCATATACACACATATACACAAAGTGATGCTGCTTTAACGACAGAAATCCCACCTAAGAAACCAAAAAATGATGGCGAGCTGCACAGAGACAAAAACAGATGAAAAGTGGGACAAAAGTGTTGGCGTGGACGTCCAGTCACTGTATGGAAATGGTGTGCATTCTTGTGCAGTGTGTCGGACAGGTTGGATATGTGTGTGCACTGGAGTGTGCGCATGTGTTCGGCTGCATGACTGCATGCATTTAAAAAGATCCATTTGGTTTTCCTCTGTGACGGGTGTGTGTGTGTGTGTGTGTGTGTGGGGGGGGGGGGGGTGAGATGCAAATACTGAACATATGAATTATTGAAGCTCTTTCAGATGCTTCAGCATGCAGTAAAACCCTGCCTGCCCATCCCCCTTTGATTCTTATAAGAGAGAGCGCACACACACACATAGCCAGCAGTTAGCACGCCGTGGACTCGTCCTTGTAGAGATGGACTTGAGGGAATAAGCCTTGGATCAGCCATGCATGAGGTCAGCTCTGAGATAGAGTATTTACTAGTTTTCAGACACTGTTGGGACTCTGTTTTCATAGAAACAATCTGAGAAATCATCTGCCACCACATTGCTTTGGCTGTCTTTCAGTCCATGTTGGTGTTTTGTTTTTACTCTCATGACTACATCATTTTAAATCTCCATTTATTGTTCAATAACTCGTAAAATAAACATCCCAGAACCATGATCAGGGAAGCATTTTTTCAGAAACAAACCCAAACAACCTTCTCATCAGGCTGGTTTCCACCACCTTTTCAATGAAGAAGGATCAAAGAACTCAGTGAGACATAAACCAGGTTCAGTACTACAAACCTGGTTTATGTCTGACTAGGACCAAAATACATCAGTGACCTCCTGACCCAGTATGAACCTGCCAGACCCCTCAGGTCATCTGGATCTGGTCTTTTATTAGTTCCCAGAGTCAGAACCAGACATGGAGAAGCTGCGTTCAGCTTCTACCGTATGTGCCACAAGTCTGGAACAAACTCCCAGAAAGCCTCAATTTTATATATTCATATTTTTTTTTATCTATTTTTATTTTTTAAAGGTAAAGTGTGTCACAAAATTAAAGGTCAATGGCAGAAAAATATATATAATAATTCAAAACTTTGTTTCTATTGATGTGTGCTTCACTGAAATAGGTGTTATGTGTTTATTTTCTGAGAATGACTCATTTATATTTATTTGCTGAGGATCCACATATACTGTCATATTTGCTCCGTCATTTTTACTACGGTGTCCCTGAATGGAAAAAAAAACATTGTGTGTGAAGTGAGAACCCTCTGAACTTTAAAAATGCTATACCAGCTATGTCTAATGGGAGTTAGAACACTGTCTGGGATAAGTAACGCCTTAAAAGGCATTAAAGGAGCTGTATCATGCTTTTCAAATGTTCCAAAAGTCAAATATAGGCATTTATAAGCTAGATATGTTCCCATCGTTACTATAGAAACTAATTTGGTGTTAAATATTAGTTTTTCGATGCATCTAATTTCCAACACGGAAGTAAGATGGCTGACTGTACTGAACCGCGGAGCTCTCGACCAATTGCAGCATGTTTTACGCCCATTTCATGACGTCGCCCCGGAAGAGACACTTATTCTGAAGGGTCACAGAATTGTCTGTAGCACCGGCACCGGCAGCTCTCATGTGGATGTTAGTAGTAAACATTGATGGATAATTACTCCGATCGACGGGATAAAACAGACCAGCCTGTTATGGAGCTGTATGCGCTCGACCCAGAGTCTGATATGGAGTTTGAAGTATACGCAGTACCACAGAAGTACCACAGAGACCCCTGACAAGCAAGTAATTTAGCGAACAAATCATAGGCTAACAGTTAGCGCTGAGCTAAGCAGCACTCACATGGATCTTGTAAACATTGATGGATAATCGGACTCCGATCAACGGGATCAAACGGAGCAGCCTGTTATGGAGCTGTATGCGCTCGACCCAGAGTCTGATATGGAGTTTGAAGTACACGCAGTACCACAGAAGTACCACAGAAGTACCACAGAGACCCCTGACAAGTAAGTAAATTAGCGAACAAATCATAGCCTAACAGTTAGCATTGAGCTGAGAGATGTGTTGACCCACCAGTGTTGTTGTCTGTCCATGCGCGTTTTTATAGTAGGAACTGCGTCAGGTTTCAGAAGTAATCCCAGAGAGAAAAACACTTTACTGCCTGAGATTCATGAAGTTGTCAGGAGTGAAGTTCACTCACAAAGTTGAGTTTTTTTTCCCTGCTCCTGAAGTTGAAATCCAACCACTTCTGGCAAGTCGATTCATCCAGTACAACAAATAAACTCCCACGCTGAACGTAACCACGCTGAACGTAACTGCATTTTTCCCAACTTGCTGTCCTCTAGAGCTTAAAAAAAAAGGAAGAAAATTCTCCTGAACTCTGGAGCAAACGTCTGTTAGCTGATGGCTGCTTGTCTCTGAGGAAATCTTCCTGCAGGTGTTAGTTTCTTCCTCAGAGAGTGTGTGTAGGATTCTCTGAGTTTCTGTTCAACAGAGGGCGTCTTGCTACGATACTGAGCGTGCGCATTTGGACTTTCGTGATTGGTGCCACGTTCATACGTAACTGGGTGGGTAGTCAGCCGTTTGCAGGGAGGTAGCGCTTGGTTTAAATATTCATGTAGATTACTCAAATATGCATGAATGAAGAAAAATAACGATTTAAATCATTTCTTGATGAGGAAATAACACACTGACATGCTGAAAAGCTCTTAAAAGTCCATTTTTCATGATAGGGCTCCTTTAAAAGTAGTTACCTGTACAGTCATAACTACACCGGATACCACTGGATCCACTCACAGATGAAAGTATTTTTATGTCTATGGAAAACAATAAAACAGCAACAACAACAAAAAATACTTAATGGGCTATATACGGTATACAGACAGACAAAACAAATAAACCATGACTTACAGCCACATCAGAACTCAGACAATGAATAAAAACTAGTAAATGATATACAATGAAAAAGAGCCCAGGCAGCACATATTGCACAACCTCCTATTGCATTTTTAAAAATTTTTCATCACGAAGCACCTCCACCGCTACAGAACTTATCTCAATTACACCGATTTTTATTGCACAAATAACTTTTTTAAAATCATATTTTTGTCTGGATTTCGGACATTTGGGGATACAATAGCTCTGCAATTATTAGTTTCAGACAAATTAATAGATATTAGGGTGCTGTTTTTCCAGCTACACACAAAATGTATGACGACAAAAGAGCTTTGGATCAGTTCATTACTTGTCCTGTGTATTATACTTCAATATGCTGTCCACCCTCTGAATGACAACCAGAGACACAGGCAGCATGAGACAGATTTAAAAAGAAGGAAACACAAAAGGACACACACAGAGAAAGTCCAGACAGGAAATGAACAGGAAGAGACAGAGAGAAGAAGCTCGGAGGCGGGATTCTACGTCCGTTCAGTAAATCATTGTCTTGGATTTGATTACCAGGTGGGCAGCCCTGATTGATTCTGGCCAGCTCCAGCTTGTTTCTAAAATCTGATTGGATTAAACACAGACCAACCACTCACTCTTTAAAGCTGATTAGATTAAAACGGCATCCAGATGATGTAAGTCTGGTAGTTGGTCAATGAGGATGTCAAGGTCAACCCACTTGTAAAACATCTTCCCGGCTCCAGATAAACATACTAGAAAGTGTTTGTTTCTATTTGCATTTTGATGACCTTACATCCTTTGTCGTCTCTGTAACTCTTTTTTTTTTTTTTTTTTGGCCGATGTTTTACATTCTTGGACAACCAGTGTTAATCCCAACAAGTAGCCAAATGAAAACCTTTGGCATGTTAACATTGACTTAAATGATGATGGATGTATCATCATGTCAGATCTAAATGTTTTGTGTGTGTGGGGGGGGGGTTTGTGTGTGAGTTTTATTTTTATTTCTGGATGGGTAAAAAAACAAACAAACAAACAAAAAAACTTTGAGGCCAGAGGGCTGACACAATATAAAGTTAGAGAATGATGAGCAAGTTAAACCAAAGACTTACACAGTATTTAAATAAATCAATGGAATTAGATATTTTTTTAAAAGTCTGAACAGAAAAAACTGCCGACTGTTCAAATATAACAAATGCAAACAAATTTAAATGTAAATTTTTATGTAATTATTCTTGTTTTTCTAAATGTCCATATTGATTTTTATATAATAAATATGAAATCAGATTAACCTCAATTCATCATTAATATCAATGATCGCTGCTATGGGCTGCACGGTGGTGTGGTGTTAGCACCGCAGCCTCACAGTATGAGGGTTGCTAGTTCAATTCCCGGCTGAGGAAGGGGGTTTGAACAGTTCCAACAGTAGCCTTCCTGATTGGAGTTTGCATGTTCTCTCAGTATATGCGTGGGTTCTCTCCGGGTACTCCGGCTTCCTCCCACCATCAAAAGACATCCATGTTAGGTTAACTGGTCACTCTAAACTGTCCCAAGGAGTGAATGTGAGCATGTGTGGTTGTTTGTCTCTCTGTGTTGGCCCGGTGACAGACTGGCGACCTGTCCAGGGTGTATCTGCCTCTCGCCTGATAATAGCTGGGATCAGCTCCAGCAACCCCTGTGACCCTGAACTGGATAAGCCATGCAGGAAATGAATGAATGAACTGCTGTTATTATTGTTGACACTCACTTCCCACTTTATCGGGTCCACCTCGCTAGTACCAGTTTGGACCCCTCTTTCCCTCAACCTGCCTTTTGTAACCCTAACCCTGACCCCAGCTGCCTTTGTTCTTGATGTTCTTGATGTCATAGATTCAACAAGGTGCTGAATAGCATCACACAGTTGCTGCACATCCATGATGAGAATCTCCCATTCCACCACATCCCAAAAGCTGCTCTGTTGGATTGAGATCTGGTGACTGTGGAGGCTGTTGGAGTACAGTAAACTCATTGTCATGTTCAAGAAAGCAGTTGGAGATGATCTGATCTTTGTGACATGGTGCATTATCCTGCTGGAAGTACTGTAGCATCAGAAGATGCTACTCTGTGGTCATAAAGGGATGGACATGGTCAGCAGCAATACTCAGGTAGACTGTGGTGGTTAAAACACAAGATGTTGGTACTGAGAGGCCCAAAGTGTGCCAAAGAAAAATCTCCCTCACACCATTACACCACCAGCAGCAGCAGCCTAAACTACTGATACAAGTCAGTTTGGATCCATGCTTTTATGCTGTTCTCATTAAATTCTGAACCTACAGCTGAAATGGAGACTAATCAGACCATCAACGTTTTCCCATCATCTGTTGTCCAGTTCTGGTGAGTGTGTGAATTGTAGCCTCAGTTTCCTGTTCTTAGCTGACCGGAGTGGCACCCAGTGTGGTCTTATGCTGCTGTAGCCCATCTGCTTCAAGGTTGACGTGTTGTGTGTTCAGAGATATTATTCTGCATAATGGTAGGAACCAGTGCTTATTTGACTTCCTGTTGTCTTTCTATCATCTCCAACCAGTCTGCCCATTCTCCTTTGACCTCTGACATCAACAAGACATTCTGGTCCAGACAACTGCTCAGTGGATATTTTTTCTTCTTCAGACCATTCTCTGGAAACCCTGGTGATGGTTGGCAGTGAAAATCACAGTAGATCAGCAGTTTCTCCTCTCAGTCCACCATGCCATTCTAAGGCCACTTTTTTCTCCAGTTTTTCTCATTCTGATGCTCAATTTGAACTTCATCAAGTCATTTTGACCAAGTCACATGACTTAAGTATTAAGTTGCGGCCATTGTATTCTTTGATATGATATTTGGGTTAACAAACAGTTGAACAGGTGGACCAGATAAAGTGGATGGTAATTGCAAGTTTCTGATGTAAAAACAGGACAACCTAATGAATAAAATGACCCACCCATCCCTAGAACACTACGGTTGAGTTATTTTCACCTTCGCTACATTGGTTTTGATGGTTACTCATCAAACATGTCTGTTTAAGATAAAGGGTGGTGTCTGCAGTGGGATGGCTTCATCCAAATGCGTCTTGACATCAAATAACTCCACTCAGGTTGACCTCAAAACTCACATCAAGCGTGCAGCTGAGAACAGTAATAAAAATGTTCAACTCGGAACATATGGTGTGTTTCAGTCAGCGCACTTGATCACTTTGAACACTATCTTTGAGAGCATAGTGTGTTCACGCTGTCATTGAAGCTAAAATTCAGTGCTCTGAAAAGTACCCGGATGCTGCCCTGATAACGGCCAAAAATGCAGTGGGAAACGAAGGACACTTCTCGAACTAAACAGACGCCATCTTGCGGACTTAGCGGAGGTGGTGGGACATTCAAACTGTTTTCAGAGCTAAAAAATGGCGGAGAACGAAGCGGTGGTGACCCCTGCTGTAGAGGAGGTTGTATTGTACTGATGTAAGTAACGTCGATTAAATTATTCAGACATAAGTACTAATGTATATTGTGGCTACCAAGCTGTTCACTCCCGATGACAGTTATGATCTGGTACCAGGTTCTGGTCTGATATCAGGTTCTGGTCATGTGTTTAAGGCTGCAGTTATACCGGGTCAGTAGAGTTAACTCATGTTAGCGGGCAATGCTATTCCGTTATTTCCGGTAAGTGCAGTGCTGTATTTGGGTCAGCATTTAGTGACAACAGTGTGCACTACAGACGAAGTACACAGTGTACACTAAGCACTGAATTCCAGTGCACTTGGGCAAGTGCGTAGTTTGAGACACAGCTATTGTTTATCCTCCATTTTCTTGGTTGCCAAGGAGACCAATCAGTTTCTGTACATTTTGTTGCCTCAAAAATCAGATGATTTGACTTGAGAGGACACACATCATGTTTCTATTATTTAACATCATTTCCTTTTGTCTAGTCCTTATTCTTACACTGCAGAGCAAGGTCCTCCCCCCACATCCTAAACACATTAAAGCTAAAACACTCATCCTAATTCTTTCATTTCCGCTAAAAACCCCGGACCCACAGTCTTAAAGTAAAAGTCCAAATCAAAAAATCTAATTAACAAAAAGTACTCAAACATATAGTTCCAGTATGGGTTTTACGCATTTCATTTCCTAAAAATCCAATGATTTGTTTTCAGACTCAGTCGGCTGGATGATCCAGATGAGGATTTGTCAGTTTTCCTCTGGCTGTGGGGAGAGCTGTCAGCATCCAAGTGGAGTTTAGTGATAGCTGAGTTTATTTGGCTTGAAGTGGATGAATCTATCCTGGGGGATAATCATGATGTTGATGGTGGATTAACAACCTTGGTAAGTGATCTGAGATCACGCTCCTCCTGTGTTATGCGACCTACAGGCCTACTGCTCACACTCCACAGGACTGAGACAAATCATCGAAGTAGTTTGAAAGGCTTCCTGACCAACAAGAACAAATCAGTGCATGTGGTGATGGCGTTTTCTAAAAGAAAATGTTGACCTGAGCTTTTGTAGATAATTCAATGCTGCTTTTCTTCTGGAAGAATTCTGTTCCAAGAGCTATTTTCTTCTTAAACAATGAAACTCAGGTGAATACTTGCTGACAAGCCATTATTAACACCAACCATGTTTTCTAACTTCTTTAACCCTTTTAGGATATGAGGCTATGTTGGCCTTCTGATAATTTAGAATTTGCCATTATATATCACATGAAAAACTTCCAATCCCTGCTTTTGGGATTTTTTTTTTTCATATTTTTTTCCCACATTTTTTTAGCACAGCACAATAAATGATCAAATTATCATTAGAAGGCATAAGCCAATACACATTCCAGTATTTTAAATGATTCTAGCCCATTGAATTACAGGATGTTTACATTTTTAAACCTCTTCAAGTAGCTGGACCTGGATTTTTAATGGCAATTTTGGACTATAATCCTCCCTTTATGCTCAAGCATTCCCTTCCATGAGCACCAGAGGTCTGAAGGAGACAAATCAGTTTCTGCCTTTAAGACTGAATGCCTGAAAAATAGCAGCAAAGGTACCACTGTCTCCTTTCTGAAAGGTTCAGAGGTTTTCAAAATTTTTTTAAACATGGTATTTGCCACTCAGTTTTAGGGTTTATCATTTCTAGTAAGACAAAATATCAATATGCTATCCTGGAAACTGATTTTGAGACCATTGAAATGAAGAACATTTTTTTTTGCGTTTTTTCCTGCTTTATTTTTATTTATTTGAACACTTGAACACCAACTCATGTCACAATTTCCACTGGAAAGCTGGAAAAATTTTATGATACCCAAGTTGCCAAGATGAAGTAAACTTTTACCTTTCAGCATGGCGGAGAGCGTTGAAAATATCCTGAATAGGATGCATTGCATTATTTGTAAAGTTTTCTGCTGCTGTTATCTGGTTAGTTTGTAGTCTGCATACTTTAACTTTAATAACATCACCATTTAAAACTTAGTTTTGTTCGTAAAAATATGGTTATTGTTTGGTTTACCTCCTCAGAGCAGATGCTAGCTAGCAGCTAGTTAGCTAATCAGTCGAAGATAGCCTCCAATGTTGAACTTCATTACGACAACAAATCACTTGAACACAACGCACTGGTTCCACTTAACAAGTGGAAAGGATCATCTTTCCCATACCACATGAAGGCAGCACAAGTGTTCTTGTTGTTTCAAGAATTTGTTTTGTGTTAATTTGCATACATGTGAGTAAATATTGGTGTCAGGGGATGATGTCATGGCATGGGATGGCCGGACAGCGAGAAGTGTGTGTGTGTGTTTGAAAGAAACTGACATCACTACTTATCTATGTGTGTGCACCACGTCTGGATGAGGGTGACACGTGTTGCTATTTAAAGACATTAGAACCCTGAAAGAGGAAGAGGAGGGACACAAAACAGTCTGACTAAGAGTGAGGCAGTGAGGGGAAAAAAGTAGATTAAGATTTAAAGTCTTTTAAATATAGTAACTGAGATGAGCAGACAGGGAAGCGAAGAGCTTCCACCCTGCCAGTTTTCACCATAACCACTATAATTACAGAGACGGCTTAATGTTAAGATGCTAACACTGAAATAACAAGCGAGGCAGGATGCAGGATGGTAACACAGCTTACACGGAAAACCAAATGGCTGGGATGGGAAACAACCTCAGAATAGAAACCAAACCTGGTACAGCTGCCACAAGACAACTCCCCCTTCAATTGAAGCTTTCAAACTTAAGAAATCCGATTATTATAAACTCTTTAAATTATTTCCCCTATAAATTATAATAGGAAACATGTATGCTCCTAAGTATATTTGGTAGGTTTTTATTTTACTCTCTTCTGTACCTTAAATTAGCACATAGAATTTTTACACATATAGGGCTGCTAGTTATTTAAAAATAAATGTGATAAGTTGCATATTAAGAGCATTTTTTTCATCTGTTTTTAAATATACCGTTATCGTGTTTCTCCTGTAAGCAGTTGTATGTAGCTGCAGTTATAAAATAAGGCTCTTCTACTTTTCAAAACTGTAGTATCCAGTATACGTAGCATAGCTAGTACAAAGTATGTAATGGGTACTTTAGAAAAAAATCCTGTGTGGTCACTTTTGTATATGGGGAGCCGAATCATGATCATCAGCCCAGTCCAGTGAGTCCCAATGGACTTACGAGATGAAAAAATACAAATGGAAGTCAACAGTGAGAAAATATTTTGTGGTCCCAGTTGTTCTCCGCCCTAGATTCTCGATAGGTTGGTAATGGATTTATATGAAAAAAAATTTTGTGAAAAGAAAAAAAAAAATACTGCAAAGAACTTTGATTATTTCCGGTTTTACTTGAAGCTGCTTTGTGGAATACACAATGTTTCCTATTATAAGCTGCTTTGTGGAATACACAAAGCAGCTCTCGTCGTTGTGAGCTAGGGCTGAAAGATATATTGTAATCGTATCTATATTGAGATATGGACATTCAAGATATTAATATCGCAAAAGCGACTATATAAAAGATATAGATTTCCCCTGCGCTTGTCCTGCATATAAAGCTCTGAAAGTCACAAACAAAACTGCACTTTCCACCAAAGTGCTTGGTTTTCAACGAACCCGTGGTCATATCGTATCGATATTGAGATGTCTGGCATGAATTTTAGGTCCCATGGGACGGGAGCAGATGGGCGTGAAAAATGTTGACATATTCAATACTTTTTTTCCCCGCTGCAACTGTAGTTTAATCCCTCATTCCATTTTCCCCTTAATAATCTCACGTTTGTTTTTGGAACTGGTTACACAATAAATTTTAATTTCAATCCTCCACCAACAAATCTGGAGTCCAGGGCCGAGAACAACTGGGACCAGGAAATAATTATTTTCTTGCCACTGACTCCTATTAATATTCTTTTGTCTCTTGGGTCCCATGGGGCTCAATGGAAGCGGCGTGACTTCGGGTTCCTATACTTCCTGTTCAGCTCCTTCAAATGCTATTCCTGCAGTGCAGTGGAGTCTTGTCCTCAGCAGTGACACCTACAGGGAGATATGAGGACTGCAGGAAATGCAGCGCAGTGCAGGAAATGCAGGAAATGCAGCTCAAGCACAAGTCTAAGGAGTTGATGCCAGCACTGCCCTCATGCCCTCGCTTTATTTCTGGTATAGTTTATGTCATTTATATTTATGCAGACATAAAACTGATGAGGTTGACCATTTGTTGTCTGATATTTGTGACTTTTCTGATATTTCTGAAGCTGTATGCAGGATCAACTGCACCCTAAACCCATGTCAGAATAATGAAGACACTAATGACGTTCAGGTGTTCTGGCTCGTATTTGTCCAGTCAGGATCTTTGTGGGTGGGAGACAAATCTTGCAAACAAATCCATCCTGGACCAACATATTTGCATAGTGTGTTTAACATTTACGTGCTGTCAGTGTGCGTGCATGTGTGTGTGAGTGTGAGTTTGAGACAAAGACCTGAAAAGGACATTTTGAAGTGTCTGTTAGAGTACTGATAAGAAATGTTTGACTTGAAATGCTTTTTGATTCACATTTGTGTGTGTTTGCACCAATATGTGTGTGCATGTGTGCGCGTATGTGTGTGTGTGGGAAGCAGGTAAATGACAGCAGAGACCTTGTCATATTTACTCAATGCTGATTTGAAGAGCACACACATAATTATACTCAACATGAACAGCATGAACACACATACTGGCATGTATACGAAGGCAAACACACACTCAGACACAGAAAACCTGTGCTGCCCGCACACACAGGCTGGTCTGCCAAAACCACTTATGCACAGTAAAAAGCCTCCAGAACACATTCATACTGGTTTTATCTAAATTAATATGTTTTAAATTAATTTGAAACCAAATAAAACAACTCCCAATTCTGTTCATCCTACTGTGAAGGATCTGTACGATCCAGCCGTGATTCACGCCAAACCCAGTCGGAGCTCCAAAGGTCGGAGATCCGAGGTTGTTCCAGGCCGACAGCATCAGATTACAAAGGCTGGCGGCCGACTGAGACTGCAGACTGAGCACAACTGTGAGGATGCATACATTTATCCTGCACTGTGACTGTGAGCAGAATGAGGTGCCATTCATAAGAAACTGTGAGAGGGTGTAATTAGTCTGTTAGCATGCACAGCAGCTGCAGGAAGAAGGATGCAGGTCAGAGTGAAGGAGGACGACGATGCTGCTGACATACATCGTTTAGATGTTCTCACAGTGAAAACAGTGATGTTAAAATTCTACGGAGCAGCTGTCAGGATGCACTGAGGACAACAGAGTTGTTTCTGCAACAGAAGTGTCCACGAAAGAAGAATGTCCAACACAACATTATGTGCAATGACATAATTCCTCCTACAGGAAGGAAGACAGAGAGAGATGGGATGCAAGGATGCATTTGTAAGGGCTCTGTTACAACCAGTGTGACCCCCTGCTGAGTCTCCTCATCATCTTCACTTAAACACAAGATAAATGTGACCTCCAACAGTCAGTTACAACAATGATACACCTGCTCATCAGGATGCCACTGTGTGTAGAATGAGAAAGAAGAGGTTTTTTTTTGTTGTTGTTGTTTTTTCACAATTTCATTGGAAACAAACAACCCCCCCCCCCCCCCACACACACACACACACACACCCACCCCCACACCCACAAGTTTTTTTTTTCAATTGAAGCAAAAAATCAGAAAACTATTTATTTTACTTTTCTGATTTGTGCTCAGGACAAAAAATAGATTAATACAGATGAGCCCCTCAATTTGATTAAGCTGTTTTATATGAGAGAAGTGAGGTGACTCCGAAGTTTCTCTGCTACGTGTTCGCTGTGTTGACTAAACATCAAAACTGTATCGTTGGAAATGCACAAATGGAATCGGATTTGGATCAGAGAAGTGGACTTGCTCTGCCTAAAAATGTGGGTCTGGGTCCGCTTTGAGCAAAGCAAATACAGGAAGTGGAAAACTGAACAAAGTACATTGCAGGAAACACAACCACAAGCTTGGTGTGTGTAGAACCGTGATCAACTCTGGTGGGGAGACATAGTATGGACCAGAGGGAGGGAGAGAGAGATAGAGAGAGAGAAAGAGAGAGAGAGAGAAAGAAAGAAAAAGATAGATAGATAGATAGATAGATAGATAGATAGATAGATAGATAGATAGATAGATAGATAGATAGATAGATAGATAGATAGATAGATAGATAGATAGATAGATAGATAGATAGATAGATAGATAGACCCCCAATAAAGATAGAAAAAAATATCAGTAAAATAAGTTAAAATTGACATGAATATGTCAAAATCATGACTGATTTTGAATTGTGGTTAAACAGAGATATTAAAAAACAAACAAAGAAAAAATAAAACAAGTAAACAAGCATAATGGGGATCCTGAACTAAAATTTTTTGAGCAACATTTTGAGGCACTCAAGTGTTTTCTATAACATCCAATCAGATGTCTGCACCAGTTGAAAGGTATTTTCGTCCACTGTTCATGAGCAAGGTGTTGTGAACAAACAAACAGTGCTAAACATATTACAACATGTCTAGGACAGTTTTTTTTAAAAAATATTCTTTTGAACAATTCAAAAACAATTTTTTACTTCACTAAATTATACGTTTGTAAACTTTTATTTAATATCACCTGTTAAAAGTTTCTTGTCATTTGGATAACTTTTGTAAATTTAACATTTTCTTTAATTGGAGGGTTTGAATAGTTTTGAGGACGACTGTGCATGCTATATATATATATATATATATATATATATATATATATATATATATATATATATATATATATATATATATATATATATATATATATATATATATATATATATATATATATATATATATATATATATATAAGTAAAACATTTGTGTATGGTCTGTTTTGCAGGCTTTTAGCGCTCTTGTTTTACTGCCAAGACTACTAAGCCATGTTGAACAAAGACTGAATATTTTGAAAATAACAGATTTTTATGTCATTACTATATGTAGGTACGTAGTCTGCAACAAATCTGATAATGGTCTGTAAATGTAGACCAGGGTTTTTTCCAATATTGCATTTCAGAAGCACATAGACGTGTCAGATCCAATTATTTGATTTCTCCCAGACATCAGATTCTAATGGTCAAGCAGACAAGCCGATGAAATAAAAGAAAGTGACTGAAGTCTTCAACGAGTGAATTGATTGATGGAGGGGTTATCAGATTTGATTGGCAAGTTTTGTAAAGAATTTTTTTCTTAATTTAACTTAGAAAAACAATTTCATATAAAACTAAGTTCCTGACAGAGATATCTGACAAACGAAACCACACAGCTGCATATTCGGTGGGAAAGTTTTTATCTTTCCCGTACAGAAACACAAACACACCTCCATCAATGTGCTTCAACTTGTGTTCACTTCTGATCTGGATTCCTTTCTTTGTTTTGTTTGTTGTTTAGCGACCTACTTTCTTTCTTTATGATTAAAGTTTGATGTAGACGCCCTGTTTATTTTTCACCGCATATGAATGCTGTACATGCATGTCACCGTACTGGAATGGTCACGTGGACGTGAGGTTGTAGCATCGCAGCAAATTCATCTAAAAGTACAAAGAATCCATCTGCTGACAATCAAACTGATGAAACATCCAGGTGGATGATGTTATTTCCTTAATAATTATCATGAAGTTGTTGGTTTTACAGAAGATAGATTCAGGGAAAGCAAACAAAGCCTCGTTGACTGACATTACTCTTTCATGTCAGGCCACTCCACACCCTGATTCAAATGTCGCTTTCTGCCAGCCAGAGAATATTTGCATGCCATAACAAAATATGCAGATCACCTGCCAGACTAGCATCCACAGAGATGGCTTAGACCTTTGGATCCCATCTGGTACCAACAAAGACAGAACAGGGTCAGAATCTTGGAAAAAGAGCTTTTAACAGCTTCTTTCTTCATTCACAAGAAATCCCAGACATCAGATGCGTCTTCACCGCCACCGTCTCCAATACGTACAGAAAAAAATACAATAATAATAATAATAATAGTAATAATGAAAATAATGAATAGTTATTTAATTAAATTAATAATTAAATTTAATCTGAATTTAACTAATTAAATCAATTATTAGATTAATTATAAAATTAATAATAGTAAAAAAATAAGAATGAAATAAGAAATCAAGTAAAAGTAAACATGTACTCTGCTTGTAAAGACTGATCCGACTCTTATCCTGTGATTTAGTCTGTATCTGTATCACGAATCTGAGCATGAGTGGTGGGTCTGTGTGTGACCCTCCTGTGAGGAGGTGAAGTCACACACCTCCTCACAGGAGCCCTGCAAGTTACAGAAAATGAGTGTTTGCTGTTGCCACGGAAACATTGTTTAGTGTAAATTCCGCTGATGAGTTTTGAGACGATCACCCTTCTGTAATCATACCAGAACCAGAACGTTAATTTAAGAAAACAGAGCAAATCTGCAGGGTCTGGGTTTGAGGGGAATACGTGTTCATCTCGGTGACAGACTTTATTTGGTTTGCATTTTATTTCAGATTCTCCCTGATGAGTCACCGTCAGCTCTGGTTGAGACAAAGAAAACAGAAGTGTGAAGAGGGAATCCTTCTTCTGTGATCCTGCTTATCTAAACCTGCTCAAACAGCTGAGAACAAGCTATTTTCATGGTTTAATGACTGAGACACGCTCTGTAACTGTAGGTTTCTAAAAATAAACACAAATGTAGAATTTTCTGCTTAAACGACACTGAAAGACTGTAGAGGACTTAAAGACTTCTGGTTCGTTTTGATGGCACACCAACATTCATTAAGCGCATTTCTTGAGCCGTCGCTGCATCCCGAGGCTCAGAAACCACACTATGCAACTTTTCCGTCCGGGCGTGGCATGATGTTGCAGCCGAGTATTGGTTGCGCACGGCGTCACGTGCTAGCACATGGATATAAACACAGTGTTTAGAACCCACATCATTGTAGATTCAGAAAATATTATCGGAGGAAGAGAGGAAAAGAAAGAGAGGAAAGGCCAGAACAAGAGATTAGACAAGAGTCAAGATGAGACTGTCTGTCACTGGCTGGAGTGAGCTCACAGTACAGGTAGGATGAAGATGGATGCTAGTTTAACCATCGATAGGGGGCGCATCGCTGATAAATATGCAAAAAGTTCTGTAAGTGGTTATTCGGGGCTCCAGATTAATATAAACCACCAACCCACCACTCACAGGTTAATCCCTTGATTCCTTATTCATTATATTTGATACATACTGTTTCTGACATCTATTACAACACTTTACCATAAACTTTGCTCCAAACCCTGTTCCATCCAATCCGACACCTGTCTTCTGCCCCCTGGTAGGTACGTTCCGTACAACAGCCATTCTGATAATTCACACGGTAATAAAAAATGTACAAATATGCAAATCATATGTTCATATATTTAGAGTATCCCCCCCCCCCCCCCCCCCCCCCAAATTAAGGAAAGATAAAAAATCAGCTGTCAGTGAAATAAGTTGAAAATGGACAAAAGTAATAATAAATAAAAATTCGATGAAAATCATGACACTGATTTTGAATTGTGCTTCAACAGAAATATCAAAAACACAACACACAAAAAAATAAACAAGTAAACAAGCAAGATGGGGCCGCAAAGCACAAATTTTGTTGAGCAACACTTTAGGTGCTTTCGGACTGTGGGAACCTTTTGGAGTTCCAATAACCTTTTTGGGAACCAGGTCTTCTTTTTTTTTTTTTTTTTTGCACATTCAAACATATGGGAACTAGTGACCTCGGACTTCAGTTCCTATAATCTTTTTAACTCCTACTCCGAGGCAGGGTCTTTCAGGGCTCCATGAACTGAAATACGTAGGTGTTTGGTGATTGGTAGAACTGGCAAGCCACGCCTCTTGCTTGATCTCCGCTTCTCCCAGCCCCGCCATATTTAAAAAGTCTGACAGCTGTTTACCTCTTTACTGAGATCATTATAATAACAAGAACTGTTACAATAGAAGTGTACCAATTCATTATTAAATCGATCACAATGGTTCACGTCCCGAATCGATAACTATTTTGAAATGTCCAAAAGCAATTATTTTCATACTAATTTAATGACCCAAATACAGCAAAGTGTGGCAGTAGAATCTGCGGCTGCCGCTCAGACACTTTAGTGGACCGACCGGCCACTAAAGTTCTGGGCGCACTTAAACAAAAGGTAAACAAGGGAAAGGGAGGGAAAGCTGGTAAGCTAGCTTTGATAATAGCTTTGAATAAAAGAGATGGAAAACCCAAATACAGTTGCAAATTGTGTTATTGTAGTACAATCTGTGCCACTTTAGTGGACGAACCGGGCGTGCTTCAACGAAAGCTAAACAAGACGTTAGTAGCGCAGCTTTCCAACGGGGGGCTGTTCTGTTACATATGACCGTGATGAGGGAAAGCTGGTAAGTTAGCTTTTATAATAGCTTTGAATAAAAGAGATGAGAAACCTGTTTTGTTTCAGACCTGCTGGGGCATAAATTTGTCACTGTCGCAACGATTGCGTCACACATAGTCCCTAACAACGTCCTCCCTCATGTGCGAATGCAAACTGAAGGCAAAGGGTAATTCTGATAACTAAATTCGGGACACGCAGTTATAGGAACTGCATTCTTCGAACTTCTCTGTCCAAATGTGCCTTTTGAGGCAATCACTGCAATCAGGTGTTTTCTGTAATGTTCAAGAAGACTTCTACACCTGTTCAAAGGTATTTTGGTCCACTGAAAGGTGCTCTAATGTGTCTGGGACAGTTTTTTTTTTTTTTTTAAACTACAGTATTACTTTCAACCACACTCAAGAGCAACATTATATTTCAGTAAATTTTAATTTTGTAAATTTTTATTTATTTTTAGTTTCTTTAGTTTCCTGCTATTTAAATTACTGTTTTGAATTCAGCCTTTTCTTTAATTGGAGGGTACTGTATGAATCATTTTGAGGACAACTGTACAAAGGTACAACTTTTATTTTCATTTTAAATTACTTAAGTCCTTTAAAACTGTATTATATCCCAATACATCGCAGTGTGACAATATTTCAATATTGTATAATTTTGTGACCTACGCATTGTATGGAGTTTATTTTGTTTTTTAATAGAAATCAAGAAAAAAATAATCTACAAGAGGAAAACAGTTTTGAATCCAAAATACAAAAATATTGAGAGAACAAATTTGCACACTGATAGCAAAAACTGATGTGATTTGAGACTAAAGAAAATGTTTTGAAGGAAAATATTTTGTAATAGAATAAATAAAAATAAATTGACATTTGGAAAATTATTTTCAAGGGAAAAAAGCTCTCTCAAAAATATATTTTTACTATCAAATATTGTTTTTTTGCATTCAGTGAAAACATTTTCTCTAAAAAAAAAAAATTCTCTCTCAAAACTTTTCCTTCTCGATTTCAAAGCCTAAGTCTTTGCTCTCGATTCAGAATTTTTCTCTCGATGTGAAAACTGTGTCATGGGCGGGTCTGTGTTCCTATTGGCCAGTCTCAACAGAACTGACAGCCGGGTGGTGATATTCTGGGTAAAGGTGGTGACTATGGCGGCTGATCATGCCAAAACTCCCGCGAGAGTAAACGAGAGTAAACGAGATCTCGCAAGGAAACTAGATCTCGCGCGGAGGGGAAACGAGATCCGCACGAGCGGAATTGACACCCGCGCGCGAGGAGATCTGCTCCGCAAGAGCAGACTGAAGAGCGCGCGCGCGCGTACAGACATCCGAACGCACGCGCGCGCGCATTTCTCCGCTCTCGCGCACGTCTCTGCTCTCGCGCGCAGAATGTTTGTGCTCCAGTT